>JARFJB010000047.1:3955000-4102500 GCA_036346205.1 Vesta saturnalis
CAATCGGATGCAAATGAGTTTTTCGGATTAAAGATGAACCAACAGGACCTTCTTACAAAGCTCGATTGTGTGCCAAAGGATATGCACAACAAGAAGGTATTGACTATAATGAAACCTTTTCACCGACAGTAAGGTACGATTCTATTCGATTTTTATTATCCATCGCAGTCCAAGAAAAATTACATATAATTCAATTTGATGTCACTACCTTCCTTTATGTGCAGCTGAAGGAGAACATACTGACACCATCTGGGGACTGCACTGCGAAGCAAACATGGTTTGTAAACTTGACAAATCTTTATATGGAATAAAACAATCACCTAGGTGTTGTAATCACAAATTTGACTCGTCCTTAAGTAAATTTAAATTTGTGAAAAGTAATGCAGATCAATGTGTCTATATTGGGCAAACTCAAGCAAACTTTGATCTGAAAGTATGTCCTCAGTTAACAAATTTTGTTGGTATACAAATCGAAAGATATGAAAATGGTATTTTAATCCATCAAACCAAATATATGTCAATTATTAAAGAAATTTAATATGGAAAATGCTAATCTCAACAATATTCCTGCCGATCCCCATATGAAGCTGCTGAAGACTAAAGACAAGCCAAAGAAGGATTATCCATATCTAGAGGCAGTTGGATCATTCATACATGCAACAACCGTAAGTAGACCTGACATTATGTTTGCTGTAAGCCAAGTAAGTGGATACTTACATGCTTATGACGACTCTCACTGGAATGCTGCGAAGAAAATTTTTAAATATGTATTTGAACGAGACTAAGGACTACGGATTACATTATATGACTGAATCTGACAGTGCTGATTTAACAGGATACAGTGATGCTGATCTTGCAAATCACATAGAGATCAGACGATCCATAACTGGATATGTATTTCTCTCATCGTCAGCAAACTGTAGGCTTATCAACTACCGAGTCCGAGTTTATGGCTGTCTGTGCAGCCACTAAAGAAGCAATCTGGTTAAAACAGCTACTTGGTGGCATTGGTGAATACAAATAGAACTGTGTGTGTGTGTATAAAAATTGACAATCAAAGTGTAAGACATAAGACATAATATTGGAATGTCAAAACCTGTTATTGTCAAATATTTTTTTCATTGTTGGTTACTACTGTTCTGTTTGTTATTTTATAATTTGTAATTTACAGACGGCTCGAATTTGGAAGGAGTATTAAATGTAAAATTTTATTTTTAAATTTCGTACCTTTATGATTATGATAGTTAAGCGTCAGTTGTACTTAAATTATGAATGTGTCATCATGTAGATATTGTGCAATCCTGAATTATTATTAATAAAACGTTCTATCTATAACTATCTATTTACTAAAATAACATTAAGGGTTGAAATTTTTGCGGAATCTAGTGTGATACTTGAGCTCCATGATACCATCATGTATAAGAGAAAAGGAGAGTTTTACATGTGTGAAAATCAATTTTTAGTTGACCGTAAGCGTGGGATGGAGGTATGAGTTATCAGTGGCGCACGGCGTGCACAATTCATCGGGAGAGTTCAAAATCACGTCCCGGTGAAAAATTCGACATATCTCCGCTAATTATGCATCAATTTTGACGGTTTTTTGTAATCAGGGGTAGTTTGCAAGAGTAATAACCGTTGGTATATTGGTTTTGTCAAAATATTGCAGGAATTCGTTATAAAGAATAATTATTGTAATAATACATTTTTTCGTGTATATTTGTGAAAATCATGATGGAATTTGAAGGTCGGGAAGGGAATAAATTCACTAATGTAAAACTCTCTTTTTCTCTGGTACATGATGGCAGTATGAAGTTCAAGAATCATACTAGTTGCAGCGGAAATTTCAACCCTTAATATTTATAACCAACAACTGGCGAATTAAAAAAATTATCTGAGCTTCTAATTGAGCAACGGAGACTTTTTTTTAAATATGTAAAAAATTGTTAGCTACTCGAATTTCAAAGTTGCAAACCGATATCTCTTTTTTGCAAAGATATTTGCAATAAACTCACCCCAAAAATGACTCATTTTCCGAGACACATGAAATTTTAAACTAAGTTCTGCTTCTATTTTGGTTAATCTTCGCTATGATGACGTCATGATGACGTTGTGATGCCATCATCCAACATTTTTCTAAATAGGAACCTGTATTTTTCCTATCATATTTAAATACACAGTTAAATTCTAAAAACGGCAGTATGTATCACTATTACCCTAAAGCAAATAATTTTTGACATACAGGGGCCTGTTGCACAATGGTACTAATAATACTAGCGAAATTTTACAAGTTACAAATTACAAATTACAAGTACTAGTAGTTTCTGTTCCACAATGATACTAATAATACTAATGAAATTTTACAAGTTACAAATTACTAGCAATAGTAATTTCTGTACACTAATAATATTAGTGGATTTCTACAAGAAAATATTACAAAACTACAAGTCAACTGATTTATAAAATGTATTAATTGTTGTATAGTTTAATTAGCCAAGTGGATTAATGGTTGGTAAAACTGCTGACAAAAACTGTGTTTTAATTGTCTATGACAGTTGAGTTGTTGTTTTGTTTTTAAGAAATAGCAATTGAAGTTACTTGGAATTTTAAAGTAGCTGTAATAATGGGTAAACGGGATGAGCAGCGAAAAGTTAAACTATGCATCCTTCAAAAAATACAGGAAAATAAAAAGATCCTTTTTGGAGCATTCAGCAAGACACTTACAAAGAAAGATAAGATGCTGGCGTGGAAAGAAATAAGTGCATATGCGCAGGCACTTGGTGTCATTTCGGAGGGAAAAGAAGTTACATATTTGAGAGATGTTTGGTGGCCGAAAGTGAGGAAGTTGACCATGGTAAGTGCTTTTCCAATTACCTAGTATAAACATGTAGGTTAGCTGTCAATCTATTGTGCCACGTTCATAAAGCGAATGATATACTCAATGCAAACATAACCTAACTTAATACAACCGCAAACTTAACCCTCCGACAGGCGCAACTCATCTGACAGATTTATGGCCCAAAGGTTTGGAAATATCTCTGGATTTTCTCGGGCTTTGCGTCTGCGCTTTCTTTTATCTCCCCTTGGAACTTGCTTTATATGCAGTCATAATTGTGGTGCTGTGGAATACAGATATCCGTTGCTGCGACCTATATAATCTCACAGATTAGTTGCGCCCGTTTGTAGCAATTTTGGTCAGTTAGCAGCTGGATATTTTACATCACAAGTCTATTCAGAATGAATTTGTAAGAACAGTAAGTGCATTTAAAAAAATCAAATATATAAAATAATTGATACATTTTAAAATAATCTGAGAGATTAATTGCGCCCAATTCAGGACTTTTTGTTTCCTTGGCTGAATGTACACGTACAAAATGAACAAAATTAAATTCTAAATATAGAATTTATTTTTGAATATAAATAACATTATTTTAGAATTAATTAACCCTTTGAAATTATTTTTTTCAAACAGTCATCTGACAGATGCATTGCGCCCGAACTCTTTACTTATGCTATTCCACCTGTCGGAGGGTTTTAAGCATGAGGTAGTTTGAGAAGTTATGCGGATTTATTTAACAATTAATATGTACCTCTTTATAAACTATTAAGGTGACTTTTTATTTATTTATTTTCACTTTAATTTTCAGTTATCACAGTAACTTTAAACGTAAATTATTAGTATACTGTTAATAACAATAACATTATTTTAGTTCACTAGACCTATCTTGTGTTTCAGGAAAAGCAAGACAATGCAAGGAAAACTGGCACCGGTGGAGGGCCAAATGCTAAACCTACAGAAGTGGATTGTGAAGTTCTTGAGATAGTTGGCAATGACTCGCCGGCTGTGGTCGGCTTAAACATCTCGGAATCTTTAGATGATAGTCCAGACATTCAGTTGAATGTAGAAGAAATTGAAGAACCACCAGCAGCAGTTGCTGAGCCCTCTATTCTGAATGATATTGTCATTCCAAGTCAATCTAGTTCTATCAAATCAAAGAACAGTAAACGTAAACATGTCGGCAAGTGAAATTTATTCAAAATTATGAACTTAAGCACTAATCCCCCTAAGATAGTAATGGTGAATTATATGAATTTCCTATGTTTGTTATAGAGCAGCCAGCTTTGAATGTGCCCTCTTCAGCTGAGTCAGCAAAAGAAGCTTTCTTAAGAAGAAGGAAACTGGAACTGTCACTGGAAATAATGGAAAAAGAAAGTTATTACCGATCATTGCAGATACTGCAGTTAGAGAGGGAATTGGGCTTGTGCCCATCTAAATTTACAGAAGATTTTCCTCAAATATGACAGTTATACATAATTAAAGAAAGTGCTGATGTAAATGAAGAAGTCTAAGGATTATGTACCGACCAAAATATAAATAAAGCACATACTTGCATAATATTACCTTTAATGAGTGTGTATTGCACGTTATTAACTGTTCCTGTGTAAATTACACGACACAGTAGATAAGAGTATACAACGGAGAGTAATAAAGGTAATATATTTTGCACAATTAACTTAACATGTGAATGTTACATCTTGTTTATGATAGGCTCTTAGGCCTATATCATTAATTGTTATATCTGCTGCTGTCTTAGACGACCTCCTGTTGACTGCCTCTTCAACTTCTTGTTGTTCTACATTGACGTTACCCAACTCATCTGCGTCTTCATGGATAGGAATAACATTGGCTTCGCCTTCATCCCTTGCAAAATTACAAAGAGTGGCACAACACTTCACAACTGAAGCAGCATATGTTGCATTCAGACGAAGGTGGTTGAGACATGGAAATTTTTCTTTCAAGATACCGATTAAACGTTCAACCACTTGTCTTGTTGCCTTTAACCTGCGATTGTACCTCCTTTCTGACACATCATTAGAATCATGATGCAGTGGTGTCATTAGCCATTGTTTCAATGGATAAGCGGAGTCTCCCAACAGTAATGCATTGGGGAATGGGGGATTTTCTTCCATTCTTGTATGCAGCGTGCTGTTCCGTAAAACACGTGCATCGTGTACACTTCCAGGCCATTTTACACTAACATAATGAAAAAAGCAAAAGGTACCACACACAAACATACAGTTTAAAGAGTGCTCACCATATCTGTCAACATAAGCTTCTTCATTAACTGTAGGGGCATCTATGCGAATAAGGGTACCATCAATTACACCACAAACGTGTGGAATGTTGGCAATTTTGGAGAAACTATCAATTTCTTTAGCAATATCTTCAGGCCATGAAACCACTGTAGTAGCGCGCACGAAGCTAGCAACAGTTCTTCAAACTCTAGCTTTATGAACCCCATGCATGTCTGCGACAGTGTGAAATTGAGCTCCACTGCCAAGCCAATGCAAAGATATACACATCTGTTGCTTAGGAGATAAAGCACCACTCTTGTTTGTAGGGTGCTGTAACCTCAAACCAATTTTTTGCAACAAAACTTCCATCTTATCAGACTTCAATCGGTACCTCTCATTAAACTCAAAATCATTTGGAAAGTCAAAATGCACTCTTGCCCTGAAAATCTTCCTTCTCTGAAAAAATTGCACTTCTCTCTGTTCATTTGGCATTCTGTAATGTTCTTCATCACTGGATGAGTCGAACCACAAATTTTGCATTCTTATATTTTACACACCAGCAACATCAACAACTGCATAACCTCACTTGTAATATGAAATTATAAGCAAACTTAAACTTGTAGAAAATATATTAGTGGATGCTCACATTTTTTGCTAACTTGTAGTAACACTGTCAATTGTGCAACAAACACTTGTACATTTCACTAATATTTTTCAATCTACAACTAATAACTTGTACATTTGTGAATTCTTATTGTGCTACACATTTCTACAAGTTACAAGTATTTCACTAATATTATTAACTTGTAGTTTATTGTGCAACAGCCCCCAGGTCGTTAAAGTATCAAAAATAAGTTAGATAGTGTCTCAGGAAAGGATGATTAATTTGTAATAACAAAAACAAAAATATTAGTTGCTCAAATTGATATCCTACCACTTCTTGACAGTAAGACAACCTTTGCTAGAAGTTTCAAAACGATATAATATTAGAATTGAACCAGATTTAAAATAATTATTAAATTGCATATCGTGCAATAAGTAAATAGTCATCTGTCAATTTCGCATGGCTAAATTGATTATAATCTGAAGGAACTAACATTTACAAAACTTAACTTATTTTCAGATTATAATCTAGATAGTATTGCAAAGTTACACACTTCATTAACCCTTTATAGGTTACTGGCTAATCATTCGACATGTCAAAATGAACTCTTTCCCAAAGCGATACCGGACATGAGTTTAGCCATATGTTCAAAATATGCTTTCCTAAACAGACTCTGGTCTCATATTGGACCATCTAAACGAGTCCCGCCGTAAGTGGTCAAAATAGTGACCAGTATCTGTTTACTGTAACTATGTCACTGCACGTGTTCAGTTGTGTCTGTGCAAAAAAAACCGTTGTACTTGTTAATTGAACAAGTACTACAATGTATAAAGTTTAATTTATAATGATAGGAATAGCGATAATTATTTTCGCTAAGATAATATAACATCTTCAATATACATAACCTATATTTGCAGAAATTGCTGGTGTGGTTTAGTCATCACAATTATAACTAGATTTGATTGATTCATAATTTTAACTTATGTATTGTTATTTGTCTGCGATATTAGTCGTATTGAACAATATTTTTTACACAAATATTTGAAATATGGAACAGGGGCGCACGTGTTTTTATTTCTTGGAGCTAGTGGCATATTTATTATTATTGAATATTATTTTTGCTGTAATTTTTTTCCTATTGTATTTCCATTTAGACTAGGTTTTTTTTCCAGGAACTAATATGGATTGTAGAGGTAAAATAAATTTCGAGAAGTTTGCAGAAATGGAAGGTGAAGAGATTTTCGATTACTTAGGAATAACTGAAAAGCAGGCAGTAGACTCAGAGGAGGGTGACGATTCAGGTGCAGATGATGGCGAGTACTTTTCACGTACCTCTTTTTTGTTAGTGCTGCGAGTACTTCAGTAGAAAAAGACCCCACGGAGCAGTGTCCACTCCAAATACTTCGAGAGCAAAGAGAACCCGATACATAGATGACGAAGACGACCGATTAGATACTTATAGTGATGACTCAGTAGCTGATCCAAATTTTACTCCCGATGAAGAAATTATCAAGAACAGAACTACCTAATAGCAGCGATGAAGAAGATTAGATGATCATGAGGGTATTCATGATTCGGAAGATTTCGTCGAAAACTTCTGAGGAGGATCCAGGAAAACAATATAATTGGACAAAACATCCTTTTTTACCACACATTTTTGACGCCACTATATACAATGAAAATTTTGGTCCCATAATTTTTATAAATGAGTCACCTATAAATACATTTATGCAGATTTAGAAAACAAAATTGCTTCGGAATCAAATATTTATGCAGGCTAAAAAGGTATGGTTCCCGAGCTAACTGTAGAAGAACTTCGAGCATTTATGGGTATTCTAATAATTATGGGATTAGTAAAGTTACCAAGTTTGGGACTTTACTGGCCCACGATAAAAAATTTTGCCATCAGAGAATAGCGAGTATTATGACTCTAAAAAGATTTTTGAAAATATTGGGTTGTTTGCATATAAATAATAATGATAATATGCCAAAAAGAGGTTCACCCCATTTTGACAAATTAGATAAACTATGACCAATGATTAATACGTTGTCCAAAATATTTTTAAAGCCCTTTTCACCTAGTAGGAACATGGCGGTTGATGAAAGCGTGGTTGCCTTTAAAGGACGAAGTACTTTCAAATAATACATGCCTAAAAACCCGTGAAACGGGGAATTGAGATTTGGTGCATTGCAAGTTCTAAAACTGGTTAAACGACAGGCTCAGGGGTATTAGGTGAGAAAACAGTTTTGGAGTTATCTCTTCCATTTCAAGAAAATATTATTGCTTATCACTTTTTTACAAACTTTCCTTTGTTAACAAAGTTATCAGAACGTAAGTTATTTGCCTGTATTTTACTGCAGACAAACTGTCACCTGGCAAACCGGCGAGTCCAGTTCGGTTGGAACAAGCAACATTTGTGTCAGCAAATGGAAAGACAGAGGAAAAAAATGTGTTGTGATTTCAAGCACAATACACAAAATCAGTGATAAATCCTCAGTCAATCGTATGAACAGGGAAGGTGTAAAAGTGAATATCACGTGCCCAAAGAGTATTGAAGACTACAATGCAAATATGGGAGGAGTTGATCTATTTGATCAACTCCACACCTGTTATAGTATAGCTTGGAAAAGCAGGCGTTGGTGGTTTAAATTATTTTGTTATCTAGTTGATGCTAGTATCATAAACGCGTATATTTTATATAAAACTGCTTTGTTAGTATCAAACCCAACAAAGAAGCCAATATCACACTTACTTTTTCGTAGTATTTTGGCAAATCAATTGATTTCATAATAAATAAATAATTAAAACTAGAAGTGGTTAAAAATTTAACCAGTAACTATGAACCATTTTTAAATCCAAATGGATGCTGGTTAAAATTGTGACCACCTTAAAAAAAGTAGAAGTGGTATATTTTTTTTAATGTTCTGTATGGGATGTAGAAGATTAGATGCTAATAAATCGTATTTCGTTAATACAAAATTTTACTTTGATTTGTGGTTATGTGCCCTATAAAGGGTTAATGTTTACTTTTCCGAAGTATCAATATATTACATAACAAATATCCGCATACAAAGCCAGTTACGAAATCAGGCATTTACATGTAAGTTCCCGAACTTTGGTCTGAAATATTGACATCAGTCACAGGTCAGTTTTTAATTTACATGAAAAACATAAATGACACCCCTATAAACTCAATTTAGTTCAGGACTTAAACGAGGATGACCTTACCGTAGATTAGAATTTTTCGAACACATGATGAGCCGGTGTAAGCAAAATCTGCTTTTCGTTAAGAATATCGTTTTTTTTCAGATGAAGCCACATTTTGTTAAACGGCACCGTTATTAGACAAAATTGTCCATACTGGGCACCTAAAAATCCTCACTGCACTAACTTCCCTAAAAAAGTTAAGGTATGGGCGAGAATTATTGGCAACAGCATCATCGGCCCGTTATTCATAGACGGAAATCTTACTGGTGCAAAATATTTAGACATGTTAAGGCAGCAAATAGTACCAGAATTAATCGCGCTGTTCCCAAATGGTAATAACCCGAACGTACCAAATGAAGATTTATGGTACTAGCAAGACGGAGCTACCCTCCCCCCCTCCACCCTATGATGCGAACGTTTGTCATTACTTAAATGAAACATTTTGAAATCAATGGATTGGGAGAAGAGGGTTTATCGAATGGCCAGCTCGGTCACCAGATCTTACTCCACTGGATTCCTTTTTGTGGCTTTATCTAAGTCGAAATTATACTTTAATCGACCCAATAATATTGAAGAATTGAAAAATAGAGTTCGTGATGAAATTAGAGCTATTCGACCTGACACCCTTGAATAAGTGTTTCGAGAATTCAAGCAAAGGTTAACTTACTGTGAAGAAGTGGGAGGATCTTAATTTGAGCACCTCATTTAAACTGCTTTTCGTTCAAATAACTAATACTTTTGTTTCTGTTATTTCAAATTAAGCGTTTTCCTGAAACTGTCTAACTTATTTTTGAAACTTTAACGACCTGTATGTCAAAAATTATCAGCCTTGTGGTAACAGTGATACGTTTTTAGAATTCAACTGTGTATTTAAATATGATAGAAATAATGCAGGTTATTGTTTAGAAAAAAAATTGGATGACGTCATCACGATGTCATCATGACGTCATCTTAGCGATGGTTATCCAAAATAAAAGCAGAACTGAATTTAAAATTTGACGTGTCTCGGGGTGTTTTGCCTAAACGTTGCCTAACGTAGGTAATTTGAGGTCTCCAACCCAAATATCTACACTATATAAAATGTAAGTCTCCAGGAGGATATAATTTCTCTAGGGAAGACCTTCTAAACCGTTTCCGAGCTACATTTAAAACATCAATGTTTTACCGATTTTTCGACATTTGACCGTTAAACAATGTTCCCAGTTGTTAAGATGGGATCCACTTGAACGTCATATTCCTTATCACTAAAACAATCAATTTTTCCACATGGCTACCTGCTCTTAATTACGATATTCACTTTTACTAATTCATCTGGGCTATTAACCTTTTTGACTGAAATGCAACAATTCTGTACTACTTGACTGAAAGCTATAATTGTTAAGACTGTGTAGGTGGCGGACCGCGAAGATTTTATTATTGTAATAAACGTTTGTCAAATCGCCATTGTTACCGCGATAGAAAAGATAATTAGCCCTTCTTAATATCTTGATAATATGTCGTAATTGCTCATGTTTTCGGAATATTCTATTTTATGTAAGAAATGTGGGAGTTTATATAATTGATGTTTGAGTAAAGGTTAAACCGAAAAAGTAAACATATATTAGGGTAGAGAAACAGGTAGTCTGTCGAAACTGGCGTGACGAACTGTTGAAAATTTCTGTACGCGCACTCTTGATGTAAAAATGTCACTGAATTAATAATTCATTATGACGAAACATAGCGCAAACTCAAAGGGATCTTTGTTTGGTAGGTTGAAACTTGAGACCTAAATGTAGCGTTTGTTACGGACTAATGCATATTTTTAAAATTAAGATGTCGTTCAATAATTAATATGAAACTGTTCCAACATAATAATTTTTTGTTTTTTATTACTTTTGAAAAATGGGGGTTGATTGCGGAAGTAAAGGTAGTTAGTTTGAAATCGGGGCAAAAGTTAGTGTAAACAGTTTGCCTTTAAAATACGTCTTGTGGGTACATTTTCTTTTAATTAGCCAACGCTAATTTGTCTTTTCTATCGAGTGTTAGTTTGAATGTGTTTTTCAAATATTAAGCTATAAGCAGTCACCCGTTTTTAAAGTTAAACTGCGTATGTTAACCATTTGTGTCTGTGATTAATTAAAGGAATTCAAGTGTAAGTAGCTATTTTATATAAATTAAGGCTGGCAGCAAATAATTCTACAAGTCTATATAACGTATTAAAAATTGAGCATTACCGTGCAAAGGCATCTCTTTCGCACGCCGGCTCATTAAGCTGAAATCTGCTAAAATAAAAGACAGTACAGGGCTCCCTCTCTCTTGCATTTGTGTGAATTAGCGATGTTATGATCTATTTACAACTTACCCTTGTAAGGCTTTTTTTTAATGATTTTCTCAGTCAGCTTGTTAAGTAGAATTGTTTGCCTGCGAAATAATTTCTTCTTATATGTAATTTATTGTAATTTTACGTATGTATTTTATGCTTTAGTAGTCACTAAACAAGTGCGAACGTGTAAATTCCTTGTCTATTTTTTTTTGTCACAACAATAGGGTACCTGGGGACGTTATAATTGCAATGCAAGAACATGATTCTGGATACTTCATAATTCAAAATTCGCTACTTTTTATCAATAATCATGTGACAAAAACCTAACATAGGAAACCTACGCTAATAGTAAAAAAAATTCTTACACACCCTCCATAGCGAATAGATTTTTACTCCATAAAGGATCTACACCAGAAGTAACGAATTGTCTATGTTCTGGAAAAGTTTCAAATTCCTTAACCATAATTTTTTTTATTAGTTCAGGATCAGTTAACATTAAGAGTGGTGTATTGAAATTATAAATACCAATGTACCTGAAAAAGCGATAATCATTATAACATATATGTGAGGATGTGGACTTTTAAGATTATCACACACAAAAAAGAAACTAATCGTAGCAAAATTAAAATACTTATCTTTTGGGTAATTAAATAGTGTATTCTCCTTATAATACCTGTTATATGTATATAAACGTTTCAGTAACAGTTATTGTCTTCAGTAAACGGGAGTATCTTTAAGAATTAATTGAGATATTATAACAAATTTATGAAACATGAAAAAATGAAAACGCAAAAATTTTCAAATTTTTCCTATTGTATAAATTTGTTTTAACATCGCAAGTAATTCTTAAAGATACAATAACTGTAATTGTTTTCGAAACGTTGAAATTTATATAAAAGATAAATAAAGTAAATAGACGGTTTAATGACTTAAGTATAAATATTTTAACTAATATAAACAAATGATTAAACATTTACCTTGCGTTTGGATGATTCTTGTAAAACTCTTGTAGCAGTTCAGTAAATGAAAACTTTTTTAATATAAATGATAACATATTTCCTACAATTGGAAGTGGTTTTTCATGTACAACTTCTTTTTCTTGCCAATATTTTAATGGTTTTAAAATGTAATAATATAGCAAAAGTAATAGAAGAGGTACAACTATTAACCACATCTTTCAATTTCGAATTCATCGACCTATTAAACTAGAAAAGTGAGTCAGTCATTCACGTTTACTTAACCCTAGATAGATAACCCACGAAGATACTCCATTAAAGATAATCATCAGTCGATACGACGGGTAAAAATAATTAAAGTATTTTTATCGATTAGCTCAACTCAACTTCAATCATATCTTGCATAATCGTTAAAAATAAAGTTTTTTTCAAAAAACTGTTTAAAAATAATAACTTTTATTTCCAGTATACTTTAATATAAACTAAAATTCACAAAAAATTTTAAACATAAATTTAAACAAAGGTAAATCGACTTAAACATATGACATATTGCCGTTTTTTGCATTCCTTAAGGCTAATAGAAAACCATAAAATCTTTGCAAAATAGAATAAAAACTCTACTTACTGTCCTTCATCTTTAGTACGACACATTTTTTTTTGTTCGTTAGTATTGTTAGTTCTTACTTTTTTTTTGCTTATTAATGCTTATTCAGTGAGCTGCTCAGGATATTCTCCTCTTCAGCCTTTTGCTTTGTTAATTTTGTTAGTTAGATTATGTGTAATTGTGGTGTGTATGTTAAAAAAAAAAAAGAAAAAAGTTTTTGTTTTACGTTAACTTTAATTCATTAATTGAATGCAAAAGGTTGTGTGTGTGTGTGTGTGTGTGTGTGTGTGTGTGTGTGTGTGTGTGTGTGTGTGTGTGTGTGTGTGTGTGTGTGGTGTGTGTGTGCGTGTGTGTGTGCTGTGTGTGTGTGTGCGTGTGTGTGTGTGTGTGCGTGTGTGTGTGTGTGTGTGGTGCGTGTGCGTGCGTGCGTGCGTGCGTGCGTGCGTGCGTGCGTGCGTGCGGCGTGCGGCGTGCGTGCGTGCGTGCGTGCGTGCGCGCGTGCGCGCGTGCGTGCGCGTGCGGCGTGCGTGCGTGCGTGCGTGCGTGCGTGCGTGCGTGCGAGCGTGCGTGCGTGCGTGCGTGCGTGCGTGCGTGCGTGCGTGCGTGCGTGCGTGCGTGCGTGCGTGCGTGCGTGCGTGCGTGCGTGCGTGCGTGCGTGTGTGTGTGTGTCTGTAGTATGGGTTAGTGTAGGTGATGTGGTGTTTTTTTGTTGGTCCATCGAGTCACCTGGTCCATTGCTGTGGTCGTTATCCCCAAAGGAAAAATCCTTTGGGGAGTTGGGATTTTAGGAGTTATGGGAGTTATCTGAGGACGTATGGGGTATTATCGAGAAGTTCATCGAATTTCTCGGGGAGGTTTTCGATGAGCTGGGATAGTAGAGAAGGAGGATGTTTAAATTTTCTTTTTGGTTTTTTACTAAATCTGTTTCTGCGGTGGTTGATCGTGTAAGGAATGGATAGGATTTCTTTGGCAGGGAATATTCGCCGAATATTCTTCGTGTGGTAAAATTGGTTTGAAGAGTTTTAAGACGATCTGTGATCACGGCTATATTCGCGTGTTGAATGGTAAGGGCGTTTGGAAATCTGGGGTCTAGATTATGTATTTTGCGCAGAATTCGGCGTTCACAGGAGGCTATTTTGTTAAGGGAGTCGTGGTTTAGGGTGACGTACAATGGAGCTCGGTAATCTATTACTGGTCTAATGAAGGTTTTATAGGTGTGCTGTAGGGTTTTGCGATGGCAACCTCCGAAGGTAGCGTTTAAGGCGCCGAGGAGATTGGCTCGGCTGCAGACGCGGTCCAAGGTTTTTTGTAGGTCTTTAGACCAGGTTAAGGTTCTGATGAATGTTATCCCGAGGTATTGGATTTTGTCCTTCAGTGGTATTTGTTCGTTACGTAATGTGATCGTTACTTGGTTTACTGCGAGGTTTGCATTGGCAGAGTTGTTGGGGTGGCGAAATAGGATGGCTTGAGTTTTGGATGGGTTTACGGAGACTCTCCAACGGTTAGTCCAGTCGGAAAAGTTCCGTAGGATGTTGGAGATTAGGGTGGAGACTATTGCGCTGCTTTGACTAACTGCCCAGTAGGCAGTGTGCTTTCGAAACCTCAGGAGAAGTGGGTCGTGGGATGTCGCTGGCGAATATTAGGTATAGTAGGGGGGCCAAGGCAGATCCTTGCGGAACGCCGGTGTCGGAGTGAAATGGTTAGAATGTGAATTTCCAACTTGTACTCTGACTATCCTGTCGGAAAGGTACGAAAGTATCAGTTTGGAAATGGGGTCAGGAATTCCCATTAAAGGGATTTTGTGTATAAGGCCTGAATGCCACACCCTGTCGAAAGCTTACTTGACATCCAGGTACGACACACTAAAAAGTCTACTTTATGTTAGCCACAAATGGCTACCTTGCAGTGAGAACAAATACTTTGTCATTCGTTTCTCTTTGTAAGAGTAGAGTGCTAAATGCTCTAAAAGATGCTTCGAACAACCTGAAATCTTCACAGAACCAAAGATTAACAGTGGCGAGGCGTACGAGTAGACAAAGTAGACATTGTCTACCCAAAATTTTCATTCATTTCTTTTAACTTTTTTTAATTTCTTCTTCCTCATGCAATAAAAGGGCATCTAAATTACATTCGGTAGCTCGTTAGCAACTTTAAAATTTGTCTGAATCCATCAGAATCTATACTTTACCGCGGAAGCTAAATCTGAATTTGTTTTACTCGATAAGAGGTTGCGCTGACGATACCCTCTAAACGTTAGCCGATATGCAGCCGATTGATACAATCTTGCATTGCACGCAGGCTTCGGATGTGGGCATAAAAAACAAATTCGAATTTGTCTCATATAGCCGATCAACTAAATTATGAATCGTCATCGTCCGGCAATCATGATGAACTCGGGGCTGGGTCACAAAACTTAATCTGATTTTTTTTTAATTAAGTTACTTTACGTTGGCTTTTGCTTGAGACCGCAAATTCATTCAGAGAAATAGTTCAGTTTAAATTAAAAATTAAAATTATGAGTGAGATTGAAGATATCATTGTGTTCCTTCAAGAACACAAATTTTTATAATTATTACTACTTATATTTTATTTTTTATAAACATTTTATGATTTGTCTACCCATCAAAAATTGCCACGCTTCGCCACTGAAGCTTAGGTTACGATATGTAAAAATCCAAAAGCCGTCCAAAATCGGCGCGTGCATAAGGACACTATAGTCAAAAAACGAGTTAGCTAGCCTGCGACGTAGAATAAATTGCGAAGAAATTCGTAGTGTGGTTTTTGTAACTTTGTCTGTGGAATTGAATGAAGTAAGAGCTTTGAAAAAACACAAAATGCATGGGCCTTTATGCACGAAAATAACTTAAATCGTCGATATCTGGATTCGAACCGTTGTAAAATTTCATTGATTTCGACCGTTTTTTACGTTTAACTCGCCGTAACTCGGAACCTAATGAAAAAGAATTATAATTTTTGAGCATTTAACAACAGAGATCTGTAATTAAATGTATGAACCTGTTAGAATTGCGGTATTAAAGCCGCTGGGCTAGTTAGCTTTCCTACTGCGGTTCGCTGTCTCGCATCTCAGTTTTTGCCGGAGCTCCATTTCACTCTCACTTGTTACACGTCGTATTCGGACACCCCAAATACATAATAATATATAAAAATGTTATTTGGATGATTACATGTTACATTCTAAAAAATCAGGACAAACGTAATATTTTCTGTGCAGTTTAGTTGTAATTTGCTTAAAGATGTGTATTTTATGTTAAACTGTAAAGTTCAGTATTATTGAAGTTTGTGGATTATTAATTGCTACAATATGCATACAAACGACAAATGCTGTTACTTTGATGAAATGTATATATTAAATCATTTATCGACTATAACATTTAATTATTTATTGTTCTGTCCTACAAACGATATTGCAATTTTAACAGGGGTCGTATAAATAATTCACCCACTTAAGATTAAATACTTCTAGCCCAGAGCTATAATTAGCTATGGAAAATAATGGATAACTAGAAGATTTTATGCCACTTTGCTCATCAGTAGATTAATAGGTCCAGGTTCAATAACATTTGATTTGCTTATTAACAAAAATAGAATTGCTTGGAAATTTTTGCTTTGCAAAAAAAGGGTTGCTTCAAACCTGAAAATAAATAAGGTAATCTCGGACGCCAATTTGTTTTTAAGGAACAAATAAACCTTAAAAAATAGAAAAGTCACAACAAACTCATGAAAATAACAAGTAAAAGATAATGAGAACAATGAGTTTTATTATGATAATTTGATTATAATGGATGATCTCTTAAAAACTAATGTTACTAATTCTTAATTAACTGCCTTAAACTATAATGTTAATTAATTAACAATATGAAATACCTGAAGTAATTTCTTTTACATTTTGGGTGTCACTGGAACTTCAGCAGATAAGGAAATGCTGTCTACTCATCATATTAAATTTATTGAGCAATTTTGATGGAAGTTGAAGCAAACATCAGATTGATATGCTAGTAATTCCAAACATATAACAATTTCTTTATAAACCTCCAAACTGAATTGATTTTGTATGGTTCAAAGTAAAATCTGGTAATTGAAATACCGCTTCGCAGCAGCAAAGCTATTGCATCATCTTGCAAAGTTAACGTTAAAATAAAATTAAACCCAAAGTAAAATAAGTGGTAAGAGTATAACTACTGTTGCCTGAAATGTAAATGTCTCGAATTGCAGTATGATAAATTTAAAAACTCATCATATAAAAGTGGAACTCTAAATAAAAATTTGAACAAAGCGAAAATGGCTTCTACTTAAACACGTAGTTCAAGCACTGAATAAAGGACGCTCAAAGTAACTGCGCAATGACCGAAAATGACTCAAAGCGCGGAAAGGATGTGCAGTGAATAATCATTGAAATAATTTATTTATGCAACTAACGCTACACGAAATACCAATAAGAACGTAAATTTTAAACATACATAACAAGTTTTGTTACACCCCCCCCTTTAAAATTTGGACTCGGAGATCACCAAAGCGGAGATTCCAAACACCAAGCTAATAAAAATATTTTATCAAAATCAGATGAAATGTAGAAAATTTTATGCTAATTAAAATTCAAGCAAAAATGCAAATGGTATTATCTAAATTCTAAATAAATGGCAAAGTGGAACAAAATCCTACCCTAAATGTATGAAGAAGTACGGAAAGACCCCTCGCAACACTATCAGAAGCTAATGACACGCTACCGCCTGCGCATGCCACTAGTTGAACTCTAGGGTCCATAAACTTAAATAAAATAACGCAAAACTTTAAGCTGGTGGGATTTGTGAAGCAAACCACCATCAGAAGAACAAAATGCAAAACCTGTAATAAAAATTGAAGCTAACATAAAGAGAGAACAGAAACCAACTATGACTTGAAGGGTTAGAGTTGTAATAACTTTTTTTGTGTTGTATAAAATATACCTAAATTTAGGATCTTTCCTTCATTTAGTTCTAAATATAAGAAAATTTTAATTATTAAGATATGGTATGAGGTAGGCAACTTAATTTGCATATCTTCATAGTGCATATTTTCGTAAAGATTTATATTCCCATAAATTGTTTTCTAGTCATTTTAGTTGCGCAACGCATCGTGACTTAATTCTATAAGCAACGCGTCTACGTTAAGTTATTCTGCTCATAACTTGTGCGCAGAACCGCATCATCTACTTCGAAAGCCTCCATTTTTTTCACTTCCTGTTTAATGTCGAAGCAGGGAGCTACTTCTTTTTGATTTTTACCTAAATTCATGTGAAAGTGCCATCAAATTGATGGTAAGATATATTTTTAATAAATTTACATAAAATTAAAGCATTTGTTCTTTTTAGGCGTTTTCTTTACGTATTTATACCATTTTTTACTTTAATTATACGTTTATCATTACTTCAATTTACAACGTAATTACCTTTTAAGTACGCATTTGTTTTTATTGTTGCGTACATTTTTCGTTTTATGATTGAAATTTTTTTTCAATGGAAAACTTCCAAATAATGCCATAAGTGAATTTAAAAGTTTTAAGAAGAAATTTATACGGATTTTATAAAGATAAATTCAGTTTGGGGTGCGGCTGATAACATTATGTCAAGATTGCACAATGATGACGTAAGAATTACTTCATGCAAGTTAACAGCTTCGTAATCATATTTAGATACCAGAGGTTGTTAAAAGAAAACAGAAAGAAAAGTTTGTGTACAACATTTCTAAGGTATTTATGTAGTGTTTTATTTAGTACTTTAAGAATAATTTTAAGACCTTCATTATTTCATGTTTACATTTAATATTCAATAAACATAGTCTGTATATTGTTATTTTTTACATTTTTATAAACTCTGTTTAATTGTTCCTATATTATAAAAAACAATTTGGCGTCCGAGATAATTTCATTAGTTTTACATTTTTTTATTATTGATAGTAAATGAAAATAATCGAGCAGATCTAGTAGCAATTAAGCAAATCATTTTATTTGAACCCTCCCTATTTAATCTACCGACAAGAGTCAAAGGCACAACTATAAGTGGTGTAAGGTTTGTATTGTTGGAGAATTTATTATTTCATTACTTTATAACTTACTTTTTATTATTTTAAAATTTTACGTTACGATACACCTTCACACCTTTTTTATTACAGAGGTCGGAGAACCCGAGAACAGTTTTCCTGTGCAACGATAAAAATCACGGAAAAATACCACTCAACGCAAGAGTGAAATTTCTTCGACACAAACTATAAAATCCCGAGAATTGAGACCGCGAGAGAGCGGTTCCACTACCCTTTCCCGGTGGTCTCAAACCAAGCCCCCTAGATAATCAAAACAAAACTACCAGTCCGTACGGTACATGAATCAAAATCAATCATGGTATATTAGTGGAATAGATTGTGCACTCTTACGAACACAGACATATCCCCCCCCCCTAAAGTACTCATGCGTCATAATCAAGAAGTTACAGTCGGAATGTGAACTGATAACGAGGTTGCCACGATGTAAACCGAAACACACAAAGCACCGTCAAGTCCAGAACACCAGACAAATCAGGAATCATCAAAACTTAGAATTTCGAAACAAGGTTGCACAAGGTGATCTAAATATCTACAATCGTGCTAAACATTTGTGGCAAAAATAAAATAAGTGGTTTGCAAGGCCACATAATATATAAATAAAATAAGGTGCGAAATAAGCATAAAATAAAATCAAATTACTTTTGAAAAATAATCAAAGTAATAAAGATGTATGTAAGAAAACTAGAACGTAATAATCTTAAAAATACTTTTCAATAAAAATAATTTCGATTTAACGTGGTTTTAAATCTTTAACATGAAAAATACCTAAAGGTTTATCATTAAGAGTGGCCAATCGGTACGTGGTTGGAACTTTTGCCTCAATAAATTTTGGAGCTAACCTTTGCCTATAATTTTTTGTCGCATCCGATAAAGTAAAGTTCTTCCTCCAAACTAAATCGCCAACGTTTCATTTTAATGGACGACGTCGCAAATTGTAAGATTTGGAATTTCGTTCGTAAGCTGCATGTAAATTTTGTTTTGCATTCTTAAAAATTGGTTAAAGTTCATTTACATCTTGAACCAATTGTTCACGGTTGTTAATTTTAAAATCTTTTAATCGACCATACAAATCTCCAGTAATCGGAACAGTTCGACCAAACGCCAAAAAGGAAGATGAAAATTTAGTAGATTCATAAACAGAGTTACGAATAGCATGGGCAATTTTGTGAATTTCAGCATCCCATTCCTTGTGATTATCTTTAATGTATGATCTTATGGCAGTACCTACTATTTTATTAACTCTTTCAACAAAATTTACTTGGGGGTGGTAACTTACATTAAACCAAATGGATTGAACTTTGTAAGAATCTAATACATTTTTAAATAATGCACTATTAAATCGAGGGCCATTGTCCACCATACAAATTTGTGGTACACCGAAAACTAGAAACACATAATTTTCAATATATTGGCAAATTTCTTTAGCAGTAGCACTGCGCATTGGGTGAATCAGAGTAAATTTGGTAAACCAATCGCAAACAATTAATAAAACAGTATTACAATTTTTCGATCTGGGAAAAGTCGATTGAAATGCATTGAAACGGAAAAGAAACAGTTTTCTCTTTACCCATAAAATCATAATGATTAAATTGCGAAGATTTACTTTGATTACCAATATTGCAATCTCTAACGTATTTGGAAATGTCTGACTTCATTTTTGGCCAATTATAAAATTCTTTAATTTTCGAAAAAGTTTTAAAAACACCACAATGTGCTGATGTAGAATTATCGTGAAATCTTTGCAAAATATCTTTCCTTAAAGATTTAGGAACAACTAGTTTCCATTCAAATAAATTGGATTCAATGTTTAAATCATTTGAAATAAATTTGTAAAGCTTGTCGTTTTCAATTCTCCAATGGGGAAATAATTCAGTATTTTTAGAAACGTTAATTAATATTTTCTTATACAAATCGTCTAAATCTACAGTAGAAAATTCTAAAGAGTTAACTTCTAAAGGTGCTCTTGAAAGTGCATCAGGAACAACATGTAATTTACCCTTCCTATGAATGACTTCAAAATCGATTTGTTGTAGTTTAACACTCCATCGGGCTACTCGACCTAAAGGATCTTTTAAATTATTGAACTGCGTTAAATTATAATGTGAATTAATTAACAATATGAATTTTACGTGTAGGGTGTCACGGGAACTTCAGCAGATAAGGAAATGCTGTCTACTCATCATATTAAATTTATTGCGCAATTTTGATGGAAGTTGAAGTAAACATCAGATTGATATGCTGGTAATTCCAAATATATAACAATTTCTTTATAAACCTCCAAACTGAATTGATTTTGTATGGTTCAAAGTAAATTTGGTAATTGAAGTCTCACTTCGCAGCAGCAAAGCTATTGCGTCATTTTGCAAAGTTAACGTTAAAATAAAATTAAACCCAAAGTAAAATAAGTGGTGAGAGTATAACTGATGTTGAGTTGTCTGAAATGTAAATTCCAGTATGATAAATTTAAAAACTCACCATACAAATGTGGCACTCTAAATAAAAAATTTAAACAAAGCGAAAATGGCTTCTACTTAAACACGTAGTTCAATCAATGGATAAAGGACGCTCAAAGTAACCCTGCGCAATGACCGAAAATGACTCAAGCGCGGAAAGGATCTGCAGTGAATAATAATTGAAATAGTTTATTTATGCAACTAACGCTACAGGAAATACACTTAAGTTGTCAATAAGAACGTAAATTTTAAACATACATAAAAAGATTTGTTACAATATTAAGTATTTTGATATATCCGATAAAGTCGTAGCAAGATTTTTTGCAGTAGGTACCCATTGAAACTGATACGAAGACGTGAAAGAACTTAAAACTAGTACCTACCTATTTACGGGTATCCATTTAAGTGTGTATACAAAATATATTCACAAAAGGCTCAGGTCGCACTACGGTGAAATCGCGACGGTTTTTAACAGCATGGTTCTGTGATTAATAGACATTTTTATATGCGACCGCACTTGCGATTTTTTCCCGCGACTGATTTTAAAACCGCAGCAGGTTACAAAATAGATCGCGGATTAAAATCACGCTACGATTTGTAACACATAGAACTTAGTCGACATGCACGCACTACGGTTAACCGCATGCAGTTTTTTTTAACTAGTGTATAGTATCCAACAGTCCGCCGAGCAGAGCGAATTATATCGTGTGATTGCAAATTGAACATGTCGTCAACGGACACGGAGTCAATAGCTAATGAGACTATGAAAATCCATCTCAAAAAATAATAGTGGAAGTGCAAAAGAGACCAGCTTTGTATGATTGTACTTTGCATCAGTACAACGATCGAAAAGAAAAATGTAAACTATGGGAGGAAGGTTTGTTTTTGCTTTAAACATTTATTTATTATTATAAATTTAACTATTGAACGAAAATATAAATACGAAAAGATACTAATATAATGTAAATATATTTAGCAATAATAATGCAAGTTTCGTAACTTAAATTAAGGTAACGATAGACAAGAATTGGCACGTTACAGTGCAAAGTTGTGAAAATCTTTAATTTGAAATCGACGAAAGCATTCACAAATAGAAACTTGACATTATTTAAAATAATCTAGATTAATTTTAATTTTAACTACATGTGTTAAGCTATAGTGCAGTGATAACATAACATATAATTGGTAAAGTATTTAGGTCAAAGTCTCGGAGAACAGCAAAAAATCTAGCCATACCAAATTTACACGCATACACACGCACACACACACACCCACAACACCCACACACACACACACACACACACACAGGCACAGACACACACAGGTATACACACACACACACACACACACACACACACACACACACACACACACACACACACACACACACAACACGAACACGAACATGAACACGAACGAAAGTTTTATTTTATGAAAAGGCTTTTATCACAAAGCGCGCGCGCGTGCGTGTGTGTGTGTCTGTGCCTGCGCATGTGACTGTACCTGTATCTGTGCCTGTGTTTGTGTTTATGTCTGTGTCTGCGCATGTGCCTGTGTCTGTGCCTGTGTCTGTGAGTGTCTGTGTCTGTGTCTGTGTCCGTGTCAGTGTCCGTGTCCGTGTCCGTGTCCGTATCCGTGTCCGTGTCCGTGTCCGTGTCCGTGTCCGTGTCAGTGTTCGTGTTCGTCTCCGTGTCCGTGTCCGTGTCCGTGCCCGTGTCCGTGGCCGCGTCCACATCCGCGTCCCGTCTGCGTCTGCGTCAACGTCAGCGTCTGCGTCTGCGTCTGCGTCTGGCTTCTGATTGGTCCTAAGCCCCACCACCTAGTCTTCGTGCTCTGATTGGAGGATTAATCCTCTGAATTCTGATTGGTTACGACGGGAAATTTGAATCTGTATTCTAATGCTAACTTAAAATACATGTCTTCGGACCTTGTTTTGGGGGCTGAGCCACCTCCCCTCTTGGATAGAAATATGTTCGTGGGTCTTCGCCCATTGTCGTGAACCCATTGATGGGAAATTTGAATTTGTATTCTGATAAGTGGAGCCTTAATTCGAACTTGCAAGACAGGTGTAGGGTTTCGCAACTTGCTCTCGGGGCTTCGTCCCCTTTGTCCTGGGCCATAGGCGTGTAATCTGAATTTGTATTTAAGTCTCTGCAGGTTATGGCGGGAAATTTGAGTCTGTATCCTAATAAGGTGGCAATAACTCTAACTTGTAAGACAAGTATGGGGCTTCGCAACTTGCTCTCGGGCCTTCGGCCTGTTGTGACTCCCTTGGCGCAAAATTTGAGTTTGGATTTAAGTCTCTGCATTCTACTTGGTTGTGGAGGGGAATGTGAGTTTGTATTCTAATAAGAGTCCCTAATGCTAAATATGTTAGACAGGTGTAGGGCTTCACAACTTGCTCTCAGAGCTTAGGCCCTTGCCACATCTTTGTCTTCAATGTTTTATTAAATATTTCAGTTTACATTCTGATTGTTTATTGCGAGAAATTTAAACTTGTATTCTAATAAGGGGACCTAATGCTAACTTTTAAGGTCTTCGGAACTTGCTTTTGAGGCTTCGCCTTAGTTGTCATGGTCCCCTTGGCGGTAAATTTGAACTTGTATTTAATTCTCTACATTCTGATTATTTATTGTGAGAAATTTGAATCTGTCTTCTGGTCAGGGACCTAATGCTAGTTTGTAAGACAAGTAAAGGCCTTCGGAACTTGCTCCTGGGCCTTCCCCCCCTGGTTGGAAATTTGAATTTGTATTTAAGTATCTGCATTCTGATTGGTTACGGCGGGAAATTTGAATTTGTATTCTAATAATAATGCTACCTTGTTTGTTCTACGGTCGTCCCCCCTTGTCAGGTCTTTGCCCCTATGCGAGAAATTTAAAATTGTGTTATAATAACAGGACTTAACGCTAACTCGCAAGACAGGTATAGGACGCCGGAACTCGTTCTCGGGTCTTCGACCCCTTGTCAAAAAGACGGAAATTAAGCAAATAAAACAAGAAGTTGTGCTAACAATTCTTTATGACCTTCAGGTAATGAATCTCCCACTGTATATATCTAGCTCCCATGAGCGACCGCTTACTTTGTAGGTGAGACTAACCTACACTCAGAGCTGGTACTCTCCCTGAACCTAAGGGCACAAGCGTGGGAAGACAGTCGGTCATCTGCAAATCAATCTCAATCAAACAAGTCGCTTACAGTTTGCAAAAAATCGCTGATAATTCAAAAATACCGGTTTGGTGTTACTTACATCTTGTCCAAATCAATCACACCAAATTAGCATGTAACACTATTGTCGCGTTTTGCATACAGTGCTAAAATACGTTTCACATTTAAACTGGTAAAAATACCTATATAATAACTGATATAATCAAACTCGAAATCATATCACTATATTATTTTATATACAAGGAATTCCTTATCGTAAATGTGCCAAGAGGGCTCTAGATTTATAAGCAAGCTTGAACACATTATTTCGTTTTGGAAAATGGATAAATGTCCATGGACCAATAAACAATCTGACCTCCATTTTCAATTTTGATAATACACATGTGATTTGAAACTAAAACCAATTTCGTTTCGTAAGGCAACTATAGGACTCTGTGTTTTATTTTACCCAACGCTTATCATTATCATTAGACCGTCATAATAATAACGATATCACCCAAATTCGTAAATACCTCTGACAAAAAGGCCTTAGATTTATAAACAGGCTTGAATACACTATTTAGTTTCTGAAAACGGACAAATACCCCGGGCGCAAACACCGATTTCGTTTCGTAAGGCAACTATAGGACTCTGTGTTTTATATTACACAACACTTATCATTATCATTAGACAGCCATAACAATATCACGCAAATTCGGAAATACCTCTAGTAAAAAGGGCCCTAGATTTGTAAACAATCTTGAACGTACCATTTCGTTTTGAAAACGGTTAAATACCTGGTAAATAAGCAAGCTGTTTTTCATTTACAATTTTGATAATACACAGTTTTGAAACTAACAATGACTTCATTTTGTAAGGCAATTTACAATTTTGATAATACACAAGCGTTTTGAAGCTAACACCGATTTTATTTCGTAAGGCAGCTATAGGACGCTATTTTATTTTAACTACGCTCATCATTAATTCAGTAAAAATACCTATATAACAGCAAATATAACCAATCTTGAAATCAGACCTCTAGCAATTAAATAAAGTAAATAAAATAAGTGGTAAAGGTTAAAATAAAACACTAGCACTGACCAGGGTTGTTGGCGATAAACGTATTGGGCAAATGCCTTGACAGGGTAAACAGCTGCTTACAACACATTTCACTTTAGGCGTCTTGCTTATAGCTGAATAATATAAAGTACTTAGAGTCTTGCGGCCATCATCAATATAAAGTAATTCATTTACGATTTCACCAGTTATGTAACTACAATAAGAACCTTTCACTATTTATGTACATATAAACCGTAATTAGCTAATTACGCAAAAGTTGGACTGCCCATGAAAACGGAAATATGATGTTCACGTTCTTTACGCGTGTGATTACATTTATTTTTAAAAGCAGACTTGACTGTGACGTCATCTAGTGGTGTATTTTTAAACTAGCACATGTTTTCTGTAATAAAAGTTGATCGTGTTCGTCTCCTTCGCCTCTCTCGTTTCCCTCGCCTCTATTGTTTCTCTCTCTTCTCCCTGGTCTCGCTCGTTTCTCACGTCTCTCTCGTATCCCCCGTTTCGCTGTCCCCTCTCACGCTTCTCAGGTCTCTCTCTCTCTTGACCACTACGACTAGTTCTCTCTTTTTCCCCTCTTCCTCGTCTCCATCGTTTCTCTCACTTCTCGCAACTCCCCCCAACCACCACTATGAGGTCAGGGACTCAACTCATGTGCATTAGCCACTGTTAAACTGGATCGTGTTTGTTTATCTAATCAGCTCCAGGAGAAATGAAACAAGCTTAAGTACAAAATTTTTTTTCGATCTAGAGGTATCGTGGACATTCATATATCCACATACACAGACGTTATATCCGATCTTGGCCAAACGTTGCAAAGTGAGTTAATAAGCCGATTTAGCGATCGTATAACCTTCTACACATACATATGTATATGGAGGTTGGAAGGTAAAAACGTTATGATGGAATTCGGACACATCCGTTGTCATATTCTTAATTTCATTCTTTATTTTTGTATTATCGGTGTGGTTTATCTATGCAGGCAATATGTTAACACAGAAATGCTCTACTTGATTAAAAGTGGATAATTTTCTCTTTAAGAAAATTACTAGTATTGGTGTTAATACATTACTCAGTTAAACAATACAGTTTGGGTTATAATAACGATTACAAATGATGGATTGCAAACGATTGCCTGTTCCTTGATTTTATGCTTATTTTGATTTAATCGTTCTTTTTCTCCACAATTTCTTGTAGATCTAGACATATTGTATTTCTCTGCATGTTTGTTTTGAACTGCTACTCTCTTACTTCTTCCTAGTTCACCATTTTATGTATTTCATTCGTTTTACTGGTCTATATCACCTCACTGTCCAATTTGAACCTTAGATTTAACTGTTCTTATCTGTAGTTGTTTTGCGGTCGGTCATTTCACTGCCCCGCTCAGGATAGTGCTGTGTGCTATGCTGTTAAAAATTCTAATTTAATTTCCCTTTTCTCTGTTTTCACCACATGAGACAGTGTTACATTATCGTTTATTGTTGATCTGGCACAAACTTCATCTACATGTCTCAAGAAAGCGTTCAATTGCTCCCTAATACTTGATTGTCGGTGACCGTTTATTGATTTCGCCTCTTACGCTCAAGTCATCCAATATATAATGTGACAATCTGTTTTTACGGTGTAGTAGCTTACCATTTATACATTGTTCCAAAAAACTATAACATACATTTGTTCTACAATAAATTTTTTGAAAGTGCTATCATTTACTGGCAACGATGACTGTAATTGTTACAGAACGTGTAAATTTATAAAAATTATAAATAAAAATATATGATTGATACTCAAAAGATAAGTATTATAATTATGAATAATAATCGTGAAAGTTAGAAGTCCCATATATGTATCAATTAATATTATCAACATTTACAGATTCCTTTCCTGTGCAGAGCTATGTACCACTTATACTTATTTTCATAATATTCTTTGATAGCAACTGCGTAAAATTTGTAACTTTATACAGGATTTTTGTTGAAGTAATGAGAATATTTCAGCGGCGTTGCCATACGTTGAGACGTTTTATAGGGAATCAAAAATATAGTAAAGTGTGGACTCTGTTTACCGGAATGTTCACAATTTAACCATATTAGTTGATTAGCTTTATTAGTATTTATTTGCTTTTTTCTGTTTGCATGACGAATGTGCAGGAAATTACGTGTTATAATCCCCCTTAAGTATAGATTTACTAGATTTACCTGAATTTGCAACTGCCAACGTCGACAAGTTGTAAGGTTGTGTTGACGCACCCTGTATGTAAGATGTTATAATGACGTGTATTACGTGTTTTGAGTACGGGTGTATTAAGTTTGAACGAAAAAAAAATTTTTTTTTGTGTATATGCATAATGTATGTGGGTGGATGGTACGCCACTGGAAATTTAGGAGAAATATCATTCAGTATGCAGATACGTATATTTGAATGTTATAGAGACATTGGTGTTGGAATAAATAGATTCTGATGAATGTAAATGTGAAGAGAAATGTGTCGATGTGACGATAATGTTTTGCTACTGTTGATTACTGAATAAGGAATGGAATGTTAGAGGATAAAGGAGTAATTTTTGCCGGAAGATGTGAATGTATAAGTATAGAATGTTTTAGGAAATATGTAGAGAAAGATTTGGTATGTTTAATTGTTGATTATGGAAAGTTCTCGTAATGTTGTGCAATCAGTTTTGAGAATACGTGTACGTATATGGGATTTGAGACCTTAGACTGTACTTATTTTTGCAAATGTTGCGGAAGGAGGATGAGCGCATGTGAGAGATAAACGTTGAAAGCTGTGTAATGGTTCAGAGTGGCTACTGAATGAATGTGATGACGAGAAATGGCTTCTCCATAAACTAATTGTAAAATTTGCAAGTAAGAACAAGCATGGCGATGTATTGTAATTACAAGCGTGTTTGTGCAGATGGTAGCATCAGTCGGCACTAAGAAAGTTTGAGTGAATACCATTGGTGAATATAGCGAGGAAGTCAGACATGTTTAAAGATGTATGGCTTGAGGTATAAATAGGAAAGTCAGAGATTGACGGGGGCTTTTTGCTTTTTGGTGAGAGCTCGGTGGAAGACGCGCGCGCGAGGTGAAGTGTGACTCCAGAATGGGTTGAGTTATATTTGTGAATAATATTGAAGGCAGTCATTGTTTAAACAACTGCGTAACCCAAAAGGGGATGAATCGTATAAGACATTCATAAATAAAACAATTAATAAAATTGAGATTGAAGATAAAATCAGTTTTCTCTTCAAGAAAAGAAAAAGTGCGTAAGCAGATTTATAATAAGATAACAGTTGTTACGTTATAGTGTTGAGGGCGGCGCGTGTGCTTGTAATGATCCTTAGTTCAAATTATTTATGGGACCACCTTTAAGTGAACGAAATATCCGTAGTAAATTGAGCCAATGTTAAAGTAATTTTATATGACATTAAAAGTTTATTTGTGTAAGGAAGGGCTAAATTGTCCTAAAGGTTGCAAGAAACTTTATAGAGGCAACCAAACGTGTACAGATTATTACGGTTTATTGGAGTAATAACCTCGTATAGTTGGACTATTCGCGAGTACCGAAAGGAATAAGTGTTTGTGGAATTGTGGAGTACTTGTTATGTGCCTTCAGGCAATCTAAGGATACACATGGACTACAAATAATTGGTTTACGGGAAGGGAGAAGAAAGAAAAGCGTAGGATGAATGGACAGTCTTTAAGTAAGAATTACATTTAAGAACGTTGAAAATTCAGTTCAGCACGATTATCTTTTTGGGTAGTTTTATTTGCGTATTGCTGTGTAATTTTTTTTTAATTAATTAGTGTTGAAGGAAAAAGGTAATCGATCTCGAGTTATGTTGTATTGGCTGTTTTAGTAGTAAGAATTTTTGCAGAAACGCAAATTTGTATTGACAGTGGTTTCTCAACCACGCCGTTGTAGTGTATGTAAACATTTGTTTTTTTTTATTATTATTTTGTGCAGGACAATATATATTTATCGTTAACTTTTATTCTGTTGTTTATTTAGCCAGTTATGAGACACATTTGTGACGTTTACTTAATTGGTGACCTAGTTTTTGACAAGTTAAATGTAGACTTTGCATATTTTGGTTTTAAGATTAATAAACAACCTGAAAGGTTATATTTGCCAGGTTAATTTCAAAAAGAAAATTTTTATGTTAGTTTCGTTTAACGCAGTACACTAATGACGGATCAGCTGTTGATTTAAAAATTTCATTAAGTATAACTAAGAGATGGAGTTTTAAGAACTTACATATTTACGAATGTCCCATACGATTCAGGGGTATGATAAAGGAACAATTATTAAGCCGATGACATTGATTTTCTTTTGTTTAGGAATTTAAAAAATTAATTATCGACCATTGAATGAAGAACTATTTTATTCATTAATAAGTAGAAATTTAATATGTATACGAGGGATACGTAGAAAATATTCAGTTAACGTGCTATAACTTTGGTATTCTAGATGTACAAGGTATAATCAGGAAGTTTGTGACGACCCGTGTATTTCAGTTTTTTTTTATAACTGTTGGTTACGTGATTGCAGTTAAATTTGAGTGATAAATTTTGTTGTGGAAATTTTGGCATACGAGGTGTATTCAAAAAGTTTCTAATAACCTGGGTAGTACTAAATATATTTGAGTTTGAGTTGAATTGTTTGGGACGAGTGGTTGTTTTAGGACCCTCGTGTGAGAGTTTACTGAGTAAGCACAATCCTACTTTCCACAATCAAGTAGGGTTAATTAACACCCAGCTTAAGACAATTATTTTAGCAAAGTTTCGATTGTCGCATAAATAAAGTTTGAGGATCTTTGAAACCACGCACGTGTAAACGCGTGTGCGCGCGTAGGCGGGCGTGTATGGTGACCAACACCATAAAACTACCATTATTAGTTCTTGTCCATCGAAACATTTGGTTTGCCATTTTCACATCGAAATTGGTGTATAACTAAATCTTTTTGGTATATTTGGTCCAAACGACCAACAGCGTGTAATCATAACATATGGCTCACGTGCACTGAGGCAATACGTTTTGTCGCTGTTGAAGAAATATTTTCTAACCCTGTGTATATATAAAAAGAAAAATGAATTGCGTTGTTGTTGTAGTTACGGAAAAAATGTAACACGAGATAGTTTAGTTTTTCACAAATATTTAATAATTTATTTTAATTCTCGGAAAATACTCGCTCAATCTCTAAATATAATCATATCGTAAGCTTAAAAAATATCTCTCTCGTTGCCGCATAAATTATGTGCACATTTAATTGCTATTTGAGTTTGTAAGAATTTCACAAATTCTGTTGGAGTCGGATTTTGTGTAATATTATCTAAGTTTTGTATTGAAGTTGAATTGTGTTAGTAAATAAAGTGTTTTCTAAAATCCCATGGTACTTCGTGTTCTCAAATAAAGAAAGAAGTGTAGGACAAAAATCCTACAGTCGCTTTCACAACTAAACTGTTGTGGTCATTTTAGTCCTACATGATTACCTACAATGCAAAACTTTAAGTTTGTTCTCATCCAACTTGGCCGAAATCGGTGTATGAACAGTTATTGAATACCGTCGGTCCAAAACGATGGCAAATGCATAAAATGATAACACTTAGATCTTGCAAATTTACGCAATATCTTTGGATGTGTTTTCAACGAAATTGGTGAAAACAGTCTTTAGGGGGCTTTGGCTCCAAAACCACAAAACTTGGTTTCTGTCCATCGAATCGACGTTTTTAAAAGTTTTCCGAACAAGATAAGTGCATAAATAGTTTTTGAACATATTTGTTTCCAAATGATGACTGATACCGTAAAACTGTAACGTTTAGTTCTCGTATACTGAGGTAGTGTAGTTAGATGTTTTCCCATAGAAAATGGATTATAAGTTTTTTGATATCTTTGGTAACTGATGACTGACACCGTTAAAACATAACATTTTGTAATTACCTGTTAAAACAATACCGATTTCTCTACGAAATTGGTGTATGAATAAAGTTTTCATGCATCCTTGGCCCCATGAGATGACAAACAACTAACGAGCTTGGTTCTTTCCCATGAAGACAATGCGTTTTTACAACAAAATTTCTGTATCAATTAATTTTTTGGCTTATTTGGTGCCGAATGATGTCGAACAACGTAAAACCATTACAATTGGTTGTTAGCCATTAAGTAAATGCTAAATGTTAACTGTTTTACCATCAAAATTAGAGTATACAGCTTGTACACCATCAGTCTCAAATGATGTCTAACACGGCAAACCACAACATTTGGTTTGTGTCCATCGAGTCAATTTGAAACCAAATTGAGTGAGTAAATATTAAATTGTCTTTCAAAATTAAACGAGAAGGCATATTATTCATTTGTTTGTGATGTCATAGAGACCTCAGTAGGTATTCCATAATAGTTAGGTTTGCCAAAACAGTTTGAGAAGCTTAGAAATTATGGCAAATATTTCGTGCGTTGTTATGGCGTTTGAATGAAAAATAGCGAATCGTAAGTCTTCTTTTTAAGGATCTGGAGGTAAACAAAGACCTTATCAAAAACTTTACCATTTGTGTAATATACTATGCACTGTTTGCGGGACAGTAACAAAGTTTCTTTAAACCGGCGGAATAAAAATCCTGACTGAAGGAGATCGAAAACTGCTACTAACGATGAGAATAAGTTTACCTCTGCGATGAAGTAACCTTTTCTCTTAATGGACACGTGAGTCGCCATGGTTGTAGATTCTGGAGTAGCGAAAATCTCTGCTGGAAGTCAAAACTTCACACTAAATACCCGGATAAGTTAACACTTTGGCCGAAACTTTAGGCAACTACAGGTTCATTTTGTAATTTGACGAGACAAAAATATCTTAATATCACTAGACTACGCATAATTAGATATTTAAATAAATCAAATCCATGAAACTCGGTACCAGCTTAATGGAGCTCCAACACAGGGGTCATAGAATTCTTAAGTAACCGATTACCAAGAAGATGCATTAGAATAACTCGAACTCCTGACATGACTCTACAGGATTACTTCATGTAGGGTCATCTGAAGTGCAGAAGTTATACGGATGGTCGCAATGGTATAGAAGAACTTAGGCACACTATTTTGACTAAAAACGCACAGATTATTCCATGTGTGTTATCGAATACTGACTGAATTTTATGGTCGCCTCGGATAGTGCTTAGCCAACAATGGTAGTCATTTTGAACACCTGATTAGGCAGAAGGTGTTTTGTTGCATTCCGTTGTTATGTTCCGCATGATGACCAATACCGTAAAACCACAACAACAACGATATATGTGTAGAAATTGGAATTAGGTTACTTTGATAATGAAATTCGTGCATATATAAAAAAATTCGGAATCTTTAGTCCCAAATGGTAACAAATACGATAACTCAGCAAAAACTTTTTCCTGATCGATTCTTTTTCCAAACAAAATTTGCATTTGTGTGGCTCCAAACAATGACGTACCATAATGTTTGGCTTTTACCAATCGCGGCAATGTATTTGAACGTTTTCCCAACCAAATTGGTGTAACGGGCCCGAACCTATGACTAACGCTCTAAAACAATAAATCTCAGTTCCTTGCTTCTTTGCTATCTGGTTAACACCTTAGGCGACCTTAGAAACAAAATTAACGCATACATTGTTGCATAAAGATTAAAAAAATAGATGATCTTAAAAGTAAAAACTAAGTAGTTTGAGATTTTCACGGAATGAATAACTCAAAATTGCGTGTTAACAGGTAAACTAAATTACGGTCTCAACAGTAAAGAGCTATCTTATCAGTTTACAGTATGGTTTGTAACAATAATTTAATATAATTTTCTTCGTTTTAAGCCAACCCAAATGCCATTGTCTGGAAGAGGATTAAAATTTGACTTACTAAGGACGATAGGTATTTGTGTTTTTGAGGTAGGAACGATCTCAAAGTTTTTTACTGTTTCTGCAATGATTAATTTTCCTTCTAATAAAGCAAAACGAGATCCTGCAAATATACACATAAAAATCATGTATCAAATGTAACAAGTACATTACCAATGCAGTTTCTAGGCCCAGATCCAAACGGTATATATGTGTATGGTTTAATCGCGCTTCTGTTTTCTTCACTAAACCTCTCAGGATCAAAGTTATCAGGGTTAGGATAATATTTTTCATCTCTGTGTATGCAATAAACTGGAGAAAATACTACCGAACCTTTCTCTAAATATAACGGTTCTTCTCCTGGTTTTTCTGCTTCAATAACGTAAGGGCGTTTTGATTTTCTATCGATTAACACAAAAGGTGGCCATTTGCGTAATGTTTCTAAAAATATAACTTAGAATTTATGAATTGTGCCTCTAACATTACCTGAAACAACCATATCTAGGTACTTCATACCCATCAAATTATCATAAGTTAGTTCGCCGTTTGTTAGCTTTACAGCGTTATCAATTTCGTCTCGAAGCCTTTCTTGTATTTCAGGATTAACACCTAATTCGTAAATTGCGTAGCTCATCATCGTAGAAACGGTATCGAATCCAGCAAAAAAAAATATCAGAACCTGAGCTGTTATAATTTCATCTGTGATTTCGATTTTTGATTTTTTATAGGCTTTCCCAAATTCCGATTCTTCGACGACAGCGTAACCAGCTTCTGGTACTGTATGTGAATCTTCTTCATACTTGAGCTGCCCTTTGCGTGATTCCATGAGTAAATGAAGCATATCTGGGCGAACTATATTCTTTTCTTCTCTCATTCTTATCGCCTCTGTTACAATAGCAGTAAAAAACTCTCGCACTTCGTTACTGACAACCGATATTTTCAAAATCTAAGAAATCAAGACTGAATTATTACGATAGGATTTAGAACAATTACTCACCTTTCCGAGCATTGGAGAAAAAACATTTATAAGTAAAACTAATGACCTAATTCCACTGAAATTGGTAAGCTTTTTGGCTAATAAGTAAAATGTATTTTTGGAATCGGCTTGCGAATCGCACGTGACGCCAAAAGCGCATGTTGCGATAACATCGTTTGCAAATCTTGATAATACGTCTTTAACATCGAGTTCAATTACTCCACCTTTTGACTTGTAATAATTGGAAAATTCTTTTGAACATTCCTTCATTAATACAAACATTGCCTTCATTTTACTGCTGGTAAAAGATGGACTTAACGTTGCTCTTAGCTCGTGCCATTCTTCTCCACCTGAAGCATAAATTAAGATAATCAATTGTTAAGTAGTATAAATGAATTTTTCAAGAAAGTAGAAAATTCTCCAAAGTAACGTTTTTCTTTGCTATAAATTTATTATTGCAAAACAAACCCATACTAAGAGATAATAATATTAACGCTTGGGAACAAGCCAGCAAAACGTCTATGTCAATACAATCAAATATTAAAAACATGCTACCAACTCTAAAATTACAAAGATATAGTCAACCCATGGCAAATCTAATCTCGCTACTATTTTGCCTCCTAAACATTCTCCATGGTTGTCGTTTCCTTCTCTGGGTTGTTGTAATTACTCAGCCGTGCGATATGCGTCCCCTTGCTGTCAAGAATTAAGGTTATAATAACCATTTTAATGCATCTCTCTAATCTTAAATATTTAAATATTTTCTGTCATACACATATCTTTATCTGTAAGTTCCCTTTCCTCTTGTACTTTATGATTTATTTTATGATTAAAAGCGAATTATTATGGGTTTGATGTACTTTTGGTTCTAAAAGTGTATCAAAAATTGACGATTAATAAGCTTGGCCCCTGACTTTAATGATGGTCATTGGACATTTACTAATAATTTTTTTATTCACACATGTCCAGAATAGTTTTTCGCTCCCAGATTAACAAGTAATTACCATAAAATTACTAGCATTAATTGTATACAACCCCCAATCGACATGCCATATATTTTGTGTTTGATTAAACGTATCGTATAGGAAAATTTGCAAACGTTTCGTATTTAGGACTAAAACCAGAATATAAAAAAAATTCCACCAAAAAATAATTAATCCCAAATAAAGCACCCAAATTAACACATTAATAGTTAAATACTGACAAGGTATTGCATATAGGAAACAGTTGTAGTCGCTTTAGATATCTCAAAGGCATTTGACCAAGTTTGGCATAAGTGTTTACTTGCCAAACTCACCTCGTTTGGGTTAAATGATACGCTCATCAACTGGGTTTCTAGTTTCCTTGATAAAAGACGAATACGTGTCGTAGTTGATGGCTTTTTTTCAAAAGAAGTTAGCATTAACGCGGGTGTACCATAGGGATCCGTTATAGCGCCTACACTTTTTCTGCTGTACATAAACGACCTTATTTCTTCAACAACTAACCCCATCCATTGCTTTGCTGACGATAGCACTCTTCACTGTAGTTCATCTCAGTCTACTCATAGTGATAATCCACCTTCTATGTCAAATCAAGAAATTAAAGCTGAAATGGCAAATTCAATCAACAAAGACATTCAAAGTATTCTCGAATGGGGAAGCAATAATCTAGTTAAATTTAATGCTAACAAAACTCAGTGTTGCCTTATGTCCGCCAAAAAAGATCGATCATTTCCTGTTGTAAGTATGAATGGCTCAGTTCTTAAGTTTTCAGACTCTATTACTCTGTTGGGTATGACTGTATCTTCAAATCTCTCATGGGTTGACCATCTTCTGTCAGCTACCAAAATAGCTGCTCGTAAAATAGGCTTTTGTACAGATCTAAGCAGTACTTTACCTCTCGACAACTCCTTCTGCTGTATAAGGCCCAAAATTCGGCCTCATCTGGAATATAATTCTCACCTTTGGGTTAGTGCTAATACGCTCTCGATATCGTTGATCGTATTCAAAACGATTAACTTAAAATGAGTCCTTAACTTCTCAACAGTCCCTTGAGCATAAGGATGGTTTCAGTTCTTTCTTTGTTCGCTCATTCACATCATCAGTATGCAGTACAAATCTCCACTTGTCGTACCAAACGGGCGCAATCCACATTTTCTACACGGCTTCTAAACTCTGGAATGATCTCCTAGTTCCTGTTTTCCTCACTTATGATATAAGAAAATTTAAGGTAGCTGTTCATAGGCATCTATTGGCAATTCATATCCCTCTATCCATCCTCCTAAGTGTTCCTGAGTGCTTTAGACGATAGGCTTTACCTGTTCAGGTCCCAATCATAAAAAGGAATAATAATTAATCCGTAAAATGTTATGTAGTGAATTGCGAAAGAAAACCCATCGCAAATACCTTTCGAGTTTGAAATAAAGTTGTTTGCGTGGTAAACAAACTTAAAAGATTTAAAAGATTACACCGATTTTATTTTATTATTTATCAATTAATAATATAGCCGTTAATAGGCATCTTTTGGCAATTCAATATCCCGCTATCCATCTTGAGTGATGTAGCACGGTAGGCCATACTTAGCCTGTTTATTTAAAAAAATTTAGCAAATTCCGACGCTGTCACCTGAACACAGGGTGCTTAAAAATTGATTTCGTAGTTGTGGTGAAAATTGATCGCCACTGATGAACCATCAGCTAAGATTTTGACCGCATGGATTTAATTGTACTAAAGAGAGCTTGTATTTATTTTGATTTTAGCAACATCTTCAACCGTTTATTACCCCTTTTTCAAATTTAGGGGCAGTTACCAATATCTGAACAAATATCTACGAATTCGCTGCCCGTAAGACCTATGAGAGGTGCGATAACGTTATTGTCGCTATGCTCTATAATTTTAAGCCGATTCGTCCGTGCGATTCTTTTCAAATAAAACTCATAGGATGTTAACTTTGATTTGGGGCGCCACTGACTCATAACTAAATTCGCTTATCCTTGAGCCAGAAAGCACTGAAGATGGAAGCTCAGTCTCTCTCACTATCTGATCATTACCTTTACTCGACTGACAATTGATCTCACTCACTGTTTTCTTTAATTTACTCAAGTAATTAAATAAATGTTTAATCAACTCAAATTAATAAAGTTTATTCATTAACACACACACATACACACACACACACACACACACACACACACACACACACACATTAATATTATTTGTGATTAATAATCTTCCAAAAACTAAAACCAAAGAAGAATAATGGTACTTGGTTAGTTTAACACTTTAGTTAATACTCAATTTACCCAATAATAACAATTTACACACATATAAATATAATATTTATGACGATTATGCTAGAACTTAAGTAACTTTTATACATGTACCTTCACAAAAATATGTTTTTATACCTTATATGCATTTGTTTCTTTCTCGACGCCTTGTATATGCGAAATAATGTTTACACTTCTCGCTTTTTAATTACTTAAAATTATAATCCAATACTCAAAACTAGCGAGATCTCGATGAAATTCTGATAAAACTGCAACCCGGCAACAATGCTTAAAAATGCTTCTGCAAACACCCTTGACAGATTCTTTTATGCTACTTGTAATTATTATAAGATGGTTGCTTGGTTTTAACTGTTTCTTATATATTTTTGCTTTGCATGTCATTTATTGTACTTTGAATGAAATTTAATTTTGCATGCGATCTTTAATATTATCAATGATGCTTTATTTTTATTTTACAGAGAGCGAAATAACAAATAAATTCAACAATGAAGATTTCCAAAGTGATATTCTAATTTTGGTGAGTTCATTAATACCAAAACAACAACTACTAACTATTCTGTATTCAATGGACGATAAGTGAGTAATGATTCGCAATTGAACATCTTATTTTTTTTACTTGCAACATACAGACGATGATACTTCATTACAATATCCAATGCAATAATGTATTCCCAAAGATTAACGTCATTAACCTGTATTCACACTCAATCTCAGCTTTACACTCACACCCACACTCATACTCACACTCACACTCATACATTCGCTCTCACACACACAAACTCACACAAAATTAATCTCTAGGTTATGAAAGATGATCAAAAATCAAATAAATGGAGTAATTTCAAGATTTGCTTAGACAAGCTGCCAACGTGTCACATATAAATTAAAAATGTACCCTTGAAGTGTACATAATAATTACGTCTAATGAAACTTTGAATTTACTTCACACCTCTATCCCCTACTTTGATGCTTTATCTAATAACAAATTAATTTTCTTCCAAAATTATGCTCGATGAAGATGAAGAACGGTTAAGGTGCGAAATCTGTAATCTAGGATATGACGGAGGAAGATTTTGCCATTAGGTTATCTCTTATAAACCTAGCCAACGAACCGACATATCCACTTCGTAAATGTGTGTAAGATAACATTGAAGTTATTTCTTATCTGAAATTCTGAGCATTACCGTGTATCCCTAATTTTCTGGCTAATTCCAATCAGAATTTAGTAACAGTACCTTTTACTATACAACCAGACGTTAAACAATGCTCTGTATGGCACTACAATGCAGCTAAAAGGGATCGACTACAAATCTTTTACTATTCATCGCTTTCGAATTTTGTGTGCTTATCACGCATTGACCCATTGGAAATAGGTGCCCTAACTAATGATTCCACACTTGTTGGAATTCATTAAATCATGTGCAATGGTCCACAAATGCTAGGTTTCAAAAAAATCACGCCCATAAAGCGTTTCTTCTAACCCTTACTTCCAAAAATAAACAAAAATTCAAACAAATAATTACTAATACTTAATCGAGGAATAAAAGATACCATTACCATCCTCATTATGGACAATGATAATTCTCCTCAAGAGGGTGGCAAATAACTGTACTCCTTTGCGAAAAATATCAGCGAAAGTTATACGTCTTTCTAACGGCTAATGTAGGTAGTGTCCTCTGACAAAGTAAAGGCACATTTATATTTTCGAAACAATTTGGTCTAATTTTACTGTAAATCTACTTGCTAATGTCTACAGTATCAGCTGGACACCATTGGAAAAATGCTATAGTGCAAAAACAATAATCGAAATAGAATTCATAAGCCCATACTTTACGCTTTTCGTGCCAAGTAAGAGATGGGGCAGTGCATTATTTCTGACTTTCCAATGTAGCAAGCCATCATTTGGTTCCATCTAGAAAAAAGGGGTTAAACAGAATTGGGATTCCGATTTGAAGACCGTACACGGACATGCACAGTTACAAGCTCACGCTCGCGCACAGTTACGAATACAAGCACACACGCACGCGCACGCGCACGCGCACGCACACGCCCACGCCCACGCACACGCACACGCGCACGCACACGCGCACGCACACGCGCACGCGCACGCGCACGCGCACACGCACGCGCACGCGCACGCACACACCCACACCCACACCCACCCACCCACGTGTAATGACGCTACACTTACAACTTAATGTCGATAAGAAGTTAAAAGTTAGGCGATTATGGCTTTTATACCGTGGTAGGCTAGGGTCGACTTTCTAACATACGGAAACGACGGAAACGTATCGAGTTTCAGACATTTGCGTTGTACCCTGATGCTGCAAGTTTGTGCTAATGACGTAGTTTCAAGTTCGTGGTCATGAAAATTTTGTCGTTTTGGCCGCGCGTACGGTTTAAATGATTGGTAAAGGAATCAGTTAGGATTCAAGAAGTTTAAGATGGCGAAATTTAAAAAAATTGCCAAAAAAGGCATTCTGTCGTGAGTAATGCATTAAATAGATCGTGAGCAAGGCGATATCTGGTGGTTGGAGCGGTGGCGATGAGTGAAACCTCCCTTAAGTGTGTACCTGATTAATGCTTTGGTAACGCAGTTTTGAGTGTAGTTATACCATTTCGAGTTGTCCTATATTTAATGAAGAATTCGCAGATCACACCTTATTTTTGTGTAGTTTTGTATTCCCGGTGTACTAGTTTCATTCAAGGAAAAAAATAGTAAACAGCTTTGTTAAATGTTTAAATAGTTAAGAAATTTGGTGTGATGAGCTTGTGATTGTTAACGAGTATCAATTGTGAAGGACGTGGCTGGGATTATTGGAAGTGCCCTAATGTGTTAAAACATTACGTGGAGCTCAATTGACCGGCAAGTGTATTTACCCACTAGTTTTTGGTAGTATAATTGTGAACATTATGAGTACGCTTGGTAAAGAGCGGCCAGCGACCGTACCGACAGGGAGATCGAGTACTAAGGCCCTGAGCATCTCGCGACTGAATATAGTGTGAATACTGAGTGTGTTCGGTAAACATATTCAAGTGCTTGATTTGTAATAGATATAAATGTTGACTATTGCGTCAGCAGTTTGTTACTGTCGACAAGATTTGATATTTATCTATTATGGAAATATCTTTAACAGACACATATACGAATTTATTTAGACATTTATATGCGTGAAGCAGTTGCTATTAAATTTCTTTTCTTTCCTTGCTGGTTACTGATTCGTCGTGCTTATCTGGTTTATTATTTTTTTAAGGTGTTATTAATTAAGAAAGGGCGCGTGTTGCCTTATATTTAACTGTCGAAAGCACTTTTCTTGGAAGTAGAGAAAAGAATTATTAAAGTTTGCGTATTTTAAATTTTTAAAGGCGAATTGTTTTCAAACCGTATTTCTCGCCAAAAATGTTTTATTGTTGAGTAGAAATTGATTGTGTACTTGGACTATTATCCAAATGAACACAATAAACGTTTATTAAAGTTAATTATTTAGTTTCTTTTAAGTGATGTAAAGTGTTGTAAAGACAGTTTACAGATGCTGAAAAGGGTGATAATCCCATTACTCTATTTTTGATCATGTTTGAAAATTCGGCTTTCTAATTATCGCATTCTAATTTGAATGTTTTGTGCCAATTAAGATAGGAATGGTAGGAGGTTATCTGAAGTAAACATTAATTTAATTCGGATTCCTACATTTCTGTTTACTCCTACATAGTAATATTTCAGAGCGAGTTTAAAAATTATTTAAAACTGGTAGTGCCCAAAAGTAAGAAATATATATACATATAAAGGTAGGTTCAGGTAGTTTCATGTTACTGCAAATTGTAACGGGTGCGTCAAGAAATTTCAAATTGCGCGCGAAGTTATACGAGATTAATTAGAAGATGAAAATCTTGAATTTGCTTCACAACGTTATTTACATATTTAATTAGAAAGTAATTACATAAACGCGGTAGTTACGGAAACGTAAATGTTTTTTAGAGGGAGAAACGCTGTCATAATGACATGCCGTTTTTAAAAACAGTCGCCCTAAGTAAGCGATCAGTTGTTGAAAATCACCAGCAGAGTAATTCGTCGCCGAGGTACGAATTACAAGGTAATAGTTAAGTTACCCTAAAATTAGAAGTAAGGTAAGATAGTATTTAGTATATAATAGGAAAGAAGTGAAATTACCTTCCTTATTAAAGTAATAAGAGGCTAAGTAAACACAATGCAAATAGTGTCAAGTTGGTGACAATAAAAAATATTGTGCAATAAATTAAAATCGCGTTGAAGGTTACGCAATCATTAAAAATCACGTTTTCTGTGCGCGTCGAAAGTATTCCAAGATTGTGTTTAAATATTGAACGATTAAATGTAAAATAATACAATCAATATACTGTAATAGACCCATGTATAAAGCAAAGTTATGTGTTTTATTTTCTCTAAACTTGAATTTGAATATCAAAATTGAACAGAAAACTTTCCGTTCAATTTTGATAAAGGTTTTTTTTTGTTGCATGTTAGTATTAAGAATATTACTTAGAATTGAAGGTTTGAGTGTTAAATGTTGTAAACAAAACATTTTTGCACTGCGAATTTCCGTAATTAAATGAGTATAACGTTTGATTTATTTTTATTATCAAAGACTATTAATATGAAAAGCTTATATAAATATTGAATATATAAATTCGGAAGGAACTAAACTCAATAGAAATCCAAAATAATTAGACAATCGAATTGAGTATAAATTTTTAATTTATAAAAGTGGCCATTTCTTTTAACATTTGAGCTAACTGGCGCACCAGAATAAGAAAAGAATTTGCAAACGTAAATATTACAGTTCATTTAATCAAACTGAAATTAAATAGCAAGCGAATTAAAACTAATTAGTAGATCATATCTTTATAAATTGAACCCATTCAGCGTAAATAAAAAGGTAATCATTTCAAGTCTCACAAAAACAATAGAAGATTTTTATTCAATAATTTTGACATTATAAAAATGGTAAAAGAACCCTGATATTATTCTTTGTGAAATAACACGAGTAATTCACCTCCTTTGTCTGCATATTTTTTACCCGGATCAAGACAGGGTGGCGTTCATACTAATACTCGATTAGACATTCCGATTAACGTAACTACAATATTGTGTAAAAGTCACGGCCCTAACGATGAGCCTTGCGGTTATTTGACTGTGCAGTATTCTAATGCCGTCTGAGTCCGTTAAAATGCACACACGCACGCACGCATGCATGAACGCACGCACACGCATTAAGTGGAAAATGGCCTAGATCGTTATAAAAATACTGTAAATATGTAAATCCGCAAATCCGTTGAACACTACTAGTATTAGTGGGACACATTGGCCGCCATCTTGGATTTTGACATCACAAGACCGCCAACGTGGTAGACCGTATTTTCCATCCCTATGGTTTCTTTTCGGAGGCCTTTTTCAATTCCTTGATTTTCACCCTTATTTTTATGGTTTCTTTCCTTTTTAACCCCTTGATGGAATTTTCATCCCTAATTATGGTATTTTTGACAGCAATTTTTTTGTCGGCGTTATTTTAAGGTTTCTTTTCGGAGGCCTTTTTCAGCCCTTGATGGAATTATCAACCCTTTTTGTTGTACTAAGAGCCTTTTTGACAGCAATTTTTTGTACTTGCTCGCGTGAGGGGTGTATTTAGGGTTTGGTCTTGTGCTTGTGGTTGGTCTTGGACTTGGGGTTGGGGTTGGTCTAGGCGTTCGTCTTGGATTTGGGGGCTGGGGCTGGGTGCGGCTTCTTTTCGGGGGGCGACTCGTTCACCATAAGCAGACTCTAAGACGCTTGGCACGGAGAGGTGAATCTATAAAAAAGAAGAAACAGTTTCTTGTACAGAAAGGCGGTGCATTTCTACCACTCTTGTTAGGACCATTACTCGTTGTAATTCTGGGTAATCTATTTCAATAACCATGGACGACAACAAATGAAGAAGATTATTATATTAATAATTTTTAAATGAAGATGATGATTATTCTACCGATGGACTTTACACAGCGATTACAGGCACCAGATGTCACACAAAACAACATGTTAACGCAGGTAACGATATGGATAAAGTTTTAGAAACCAAAATGACTGATCATAACAAATGACAGCAATACAATGAAGTGCTTCAAAGATATCTGCACTTTTCCAATAAATTACGTCAACCCGCTAGCATAACAATCAGGGGTGATGCTGATGATGTTATTATAGAATCACCGCAACGCAAAGGTTTGGTGGACGATGAAATAGTATCAACACTTCCACCTTCATATAAGATAAAAGGCGAGGCTTTCCTGCGCTTATTGAATACGAGCAGTGATGTATTTTAGGATAAAAGGGGTACTGTCACAATAAAAGGAAAGATCATACCACATTTCAACATTATCAATCTGGTTCACGAGACGTTAAGAAAGCGAAAAACTACAAACTTACACGGATGGCGTCAGTTTGCGACGTACATTAAAGAGATAAATATACTACGAGGGTTTATCGGACATGCGCAAAGACGTTATGTTACTGTATCACCCTACGCTCAACGGGTCCTCATAGGTGAGAATTACGATGCTGATAATGAATCGCGGGAAACACCGAGAAGAATCTCTCAAAAAAGAGGAATGTCACTAGATTGGGATTCGTGGCGAACATAATTTGGATGCTGTATACTATGATCCCTCCATCCGGCGGGGTTTGCGTGTATAACACCATTAGGTAATGTTGTGAAAGATAAAGAATATGGTGAAGTGAAAAATTGGCTGCAAGCGCAAGAATCTTATACGATGCATAAACCTATCAGAAAAAAGTTTCTACGAAATAAATATATTATGAGTAACCTTTACGAATTGCGGCAAGCAGACCTTTGTGATATGCGAAATTTAAGTAAGCACAATAGTGGACACAACTACATATTAACGAAAATAGATGTGTTTAGCAAGAGGGCTTGGGCGAGAGCACTTAAAACGAAGACAGCTGCATCTGTAATTGAAGCATTCGCGGATATTTTTAAGGTAAGTGATAATACAGACGGATAAAGGCAAGGAGTTTGTGGCGGGCAGTGTACAAAACTTTTTCAAGAAACAACATATCAATCTCTAACAAATAACCCTGATGTAAAAGCATTTGTATTTGAAAGATTTAATATAACATTGAAAACAAGGATGTGGCGTTATTTCACTTACAAAAATTCCTACAGGTATATCGATGTACTCCAAAAACTGGTGATTTCTTAAAACGATAGCCCTCATTCAAGTATAAAGATGGCCCCAGCGGCTGTAAACGATGAAAACATTTTAGAGGTGTGGAATAACCTGTACGTGAAATGTTTAGGCACTGCACGTCATCCTAAATATAAGGTCGGTCAGCATGTCAGAGTCGCCAGATCTAAGTACACCTTTGAAAAGAGATATGAAACGAATTGTAGCGAGGAAGTTTTTACAATTAGTGCAGTGATAAAAAGAAGACCACCAGTTTACCGGATAATCGATCTTAATAACGATGCTGTTGAAGGTACCTTTTACGAGGAAGAATTGCAAGTTGTTACTGTCGATAAAGACACTCTATTCAAAGTCGAGAATATTTTAGCAGAGAAGGGTAGCGGACGATATACACAATATCTGGTCAAGTGGCGTGGATACAGCGAGAAATTTAATAGCTGGGTAGTAGCATCGCAGTTGAGTAATATATAAAGATGGAGTTTTATCTTACCTTATTGAGTAATAGTTCTATGACGTATTTTCCCGAAAATATGATTTCAAGTTTTATTACGCAGCTACCAACAAATAAGATTAAGATTAACAGGATCATGGGTTGTAGGCATGTCGGATATTCAGTACACTTGTTCTTTTGCCGCTGTAAGTGCGACAGACAATTTAATTTATTATAGAGCTGACCCACCCCCATGAGAAGAGGAAGTGTTAGAGACGATATTAAAAAAGGCTGCATCACATTTACAACACGGCAACAAGAAAGCCATTTATACCGAGGACGGTTGGTATGTGTTACGTTTTGCCTCGGGGAGTTATGCCAACATAGAAGAAATTGCCAGCGAGATAAATAATCACAAGCTAATAAGTAAATTGCTAACAATCGAATACCATAATCTAACTAAGCGCGTCACTACGAAATTTAAAACCCCCCTCTCGCTATTCGGCTTATCACAACGTTTAGCGTTACAGCTGGGTTATTGTCCGTACCAAAACATAGCTATGGAACCAATACCCTTGCATTCCGCTAGTATATAGATAGGATTACCAACGCAAATGTTTGTTTATTGCGATATCGTTGAACCGCAAATTGTGGGCGATGTTTTATCTCCGCTTATGCGTATAATAAATATTACTTCTGAAAACTATGCTTACGGAGGTCATAAAGATGTGGTTTTCTCACCTGCACACTACATGCCCGTAATGACACGGGAATTTTAAAACATCGAGATTAATATAAAAACAGATACGGGTGCAGCAATGCTCTTCGAGTTTGGGAACGTCGTGTCTGAAGCTACACTTTAAGTAAGGGTAATAATGGTTTGTCCTTATCAACAATATTATATGAGTCAGGCCGGTAACGGCATTGGATCCATCTACAGAGGCGTACCATATCAACGTGGTCAAGGAATAGGAAGCTGGCTAGGTGGAATATTTAGAAGTATAATACCGGTATTTAAGTCTGGTGCAAAGGATATCGAAAAAGCAGCTCTCAGAACGGGTGCCAATATTCTTGGTGACGTCATAGAGGATCGCCCTGTTAAGGATTCGTTTCAAGAAAGGTTCCACAAGGCAGGTAGAAATCTTAAGCGTAAAGCTGACGAGAATATCGATAAAATGATGGAGGGTTCGGGGTATAAAAGAGTACGCCTGTCCGATAATAACCAGTCTTTACCGAGAGCTGTAGCTTAGAAAAAGAACACGCATACTTACGACGATATATTTGTTCGCTTTACCGTCGACGCAGACAAGTATAGAGAGTGGTGAGTGGATATTTTACAAACTCTTATCAGCTCTGAGTGACGATGCCCCAATAGAGTTTGTAGTGCCCGGAAATGGAAACGATTACATAGATTTAAGCCAGACCATGTTGTACATCACAGCTAAAGTTCTGAAGCAAGACGATACAGCACCAGTAAACAATTGGATTCATTCTCTTTTCTCACAAGTAGAGATTTACTTAAATCAGAAGATGGTGTCACAACCAAACAAGACCTACGCCTATCGCTCATATACCGAAACGTTGCTAAATTAAGGAAAGGAGGCCAAGGGTTCGCATTTAGGTTATACCTTATGGCACAATGACATAGCCGGTTAGATGAATACACTGGGAAACGGAAATAACGGTTTCTCAAAACGTCAAGTACTTGCAGCGACCAGCAAACAAATCGAGATGATTGGTTACGTGCATTCGGATTTGTTTAAGCAAGAAAAGTTTCTCATAAGCGGTGTTGAGCTAAAGACTAAATTTGTACTATCAGAGATACCTTTAGTCTAATGGCTGCACGCGCTTCAACTTACAAGACGCGAATTATGGACGCTACCTTGCTGGTGAGACGTATGCGAATCAATCCGACTATTCTAATTGCACACGCTAAAGCTAGAGAAACAACTGCAGCAAAATACCCTGTTACAAGGACCGACGTAAAATTGTTAACCATACCTGCGGGCATACAGCGAAAATCATTGGATAATATCTTCCTAGGTCAGTTACCTAAACGATGTATCGTAGGTTTTGTCGCAAATAAAGCCTTCAATGGTGATTATGCCTCAAATCCGTTCAATTTTCATTACAGCAATATTAACTACATATCGTTATATATTGACGGCCAACAAATTCCCTCGAAAGCTTTACAGCCGGACTTTACAGCTAATGGCTTATATGTAAGGGCGTATCACACCTTATTCTCTGGCACTGGTATTCATTTTTTGAATGAGTGTAACGATATATCGAGAAGCGATTACCTCAACGGATACTGTTTAATGGCCTTAAACCTAACACCTGACTTGTCTGCAAACGCTAGCACGCACTGGAATTTAGTTAGAAACAGTTTGTTTCGGCTGGAAGTCGGCTTTGATGAAGAACTCGCTGAAACTGTTAACTGTTTGGTGTATGCAGAATTCGATAACGTTATCGAGATCGATAAACATCGGAACGTCATCGTGGATTTCGCCTGTTAAAAGGGACAACTCAAGATTACAAACTTCGGTATCCAGAAGCAAGTGAAAGAAGATGGACGCATACTTGGACGTACAAGGGTTTAGTGGTGTTAACAACGATTTCATACCGGAGGAAATTGCCGTGGTTACAGATCATAGTTGTTTATCGTTGATACTGATAAAACCACCTCGAGCTTACTTTATATCAAGATCCATGTCACAACAGATAAAGTTTTTGGAGGATAATTATCACGGACTAAAATGGTGGTCAGGTCATGTACACTACAACACAAAATTCACGTTAAGGGTAGTGAAAAACAACAGTTTTTAAGGTTTCTTAACAAACCGATAGTAAACCTGGACGAGACTGGTTGTCCATCAATTGAACAATCGAAAAAGGAAGCAAAAGCATATAGTTGTTTAAAACATAACATCCTTAGGCCTATGTGTGTACTAGAAAACGCTTTACTATTGCAAGACTGGACGTACACCAATTCCAAAAATGTATGCGTCACAAGTGTTGAGATGCTTGAAATCGATCCCCAGCCACAAAAAGAATGTATTTAGACTTGTATCTGCTTCTAACCAGCTGCCACGACACGCACCTAGGCCGTGTGCAGTAATCGTAAACACCGAACCTGCAAACAAACCAGGTAAGCATTGGACCGCTATCCACATTGGCGAGAATGGTAACGGGGAATATTTTGATTCCTTTGGACGAGCACCGCAAGGGTATCATTTACGCTTCCTAGAAAAAAATTCTAGATGGTTCCATTATAACAAAACGACTCTGCAAGATTACCATTCGAATGTGTGTGGACTTTATACATTAATATTTCTATATTTTAGATTACATAATTTACCTATGTTTGATTTTGTAAATAAGTTTTTCACTGTATCTTTAATCTTAAATGACGAGATAATCAAATTATTGTACAATTTTTGTTTTCTTACTATTCTATACCTCGTTCTTTAATTAACCGTTACGTAATACCGACCGTTTTTTCTGTCTTTCAATCGTTTTATAAAAATTTATGATTTTTAGCACTTATTATTAAATAAAGTATACTATTCAATATTGGTGTTATATAATTACACCAACTGTAATTAACTCTATGTTATATGTAATTTTTTGTGTATGTACAGCATATAATATTTTATTTACATTCCAAAATTACTTTTACTCGATAACCAGTTTTATATCAATTAGCATAAGTCAAAACATAGAAAGTGGTATTAGTGTGCCTATACGTATAGCAGAAAATGGTAGTTATAACCTTAATTGATTTAGTTAGTTGCACAGATTTAATTACAGCTAGTGCAAACAACATATCTTTTTTTAAAAATATTAAGTGTTTGGATACCCAGGACCTGTGTATATACAACAATTTTAACGAGAGGATGGTGATTAAAGATATTTCAAAGGTAAGCGACCAGTTTTAATATTCGTTTAGAAAAACAATATTTTGATTATTGTGTCGTATAATTAACTTTTAAATAATTTTTGCATTGCGTGTTGGATTAATTTAAAATGACAGTGAAATTTAATTATTAGAATACAAGCCAATGTGATATATATATATATATATATATATATATATATATATATATATATAAATTAGGTTACAATCTGTAGATAGGAATTAAAAGAAATACAATTATGCAATCTCATTTGACAATATAAAAATGGGTCCTAATACATATTAATAAACACAGCTTAAATAAAAATCTTTTTCAATCAGAACACGTGCAATTGCCTAACCCCCAGGGGTTGTACTTCTCTTAATATTACAAAGAAGTCGTCGCCCAGTCCCAATTCCCAAATCCAAGACCAACGCATGGACCAACCCCAAGTCCAAGTCCAAGTGCTGAAAAAGGCCTCCGAAAAGAAACCATAAAATAAGGCCGACAAAAAATTGCTGTCAAAAAGACCATAATTAGGGATGAAAATTCCATTAAGGGAATAAAAAAGGCATCCGAAGAGAAACCATAAAAATGAGGGCGAAAACCAAGGGGTTGAAAAAGGCCTTCGAAATGAAACCATAGCGGTGGAAAATACGATCTCCCACGTGGGCGGTTTTGTGACGTCAAAATCCAAGATGGCGGCCAAGGTGTCCCACTACTACTACTACTACTCAACATCAATTTTTTTCACGAAAGCGGTAGTCAGGGTTTCGTGCGTAAGAAAGTCAGGTAAATATTTCAATCATCTTGCTTGCTGTTTTTTTTCTTGTTTGTTCCCAATTCTAATATTGATTTTTCACTTACCCTGCAGACTTTTATCGCCCTTTACTCTAATTTATTTTTGTTATTCTGTACTTTCTTATTCTTCTGGTATTTTTAAATCTTCATTAAAGAAATTACTGTCTGAAAATGTAAATTTTCACGATTCTTGTACATAATTAAAACACTTCGCTTTTTTAGGTTTTCAATGATGTATTTATATTTTACACTAATGTATACGTTTCGATAACTTACAGTTATCGTCCTCAATTACTATTTTTTCATATTTCATACATTTGCTCTAACACCTTAAACAATCCTAAAGATTTTATTACTACTGAGGACGATAACTGTAAGTACTATCGAAACATATAGAATTATATGAATATAAAAATACACAATTCAAAACCCAAAAAACATGTAAACATGTAAAAACATATAAAGGTGTAGTTTGCAATAAGTTGTGATATTTCCTAATATTGGAATATTCGTTAAATTCAATAATTGTTAAGATTCCAAGCAAGAACATGATTCGGGATACTTCATAATTCCAAATTCGTTACATTTAAGTCAATGATAATAAAATGAAAAGCTAACATTGGAAAACCCACCATTATGTTAGAAAAATTCTGACCTACCCTCCATAGCGAATAAATTTTTACTCCACAAAGGATCAACACCGGAAGGAACCAATTGTCTATGTTCTGGAAATGTTTCAAATTCCTTAACCATAATTTTTTTTATTAGTTCAGGATCAGTCAACATTAAAAGTGGTGTATTAAAATTATAAATTCCAATATATCTGAAATAATTAATTACTACGGTGAATAAATGATTAAAAATTTACCTTGCATTTGGGTGATTCTTGTAAAACTTTTGTAACAGTTCAGTATTCGAACACTTTCTTAAAAAAAATGGTAACAAATTTCCTACAATTGGAAGTGGTTTCTCATGTTCAATATTTTTTTCTTGCCAATATTTTAATGGTTTTAGAATGTAATAATATATACAAAGTAATAGAAGAGGTACAATTATTAACCACATCTCTCAATTTCAAGGCAATCTATCAATTCAGTTATAAAAGTGAGTTAGTCATTCATGCTTGATTAATTTATCTTTGTGTAAGCATATAGATAACTATAGATCCACTTCACTTTATAACCTTGAAATTGTATATAAGTAAACAAACCTATTACAATCAACATTTTTGTAATACCGTGAACTCTGTATGGAATTATAAACCTTAAAATTTGAATTGGTTTAGTTAATACCCGTAATAGCTGAGGAATCAATAGAAAATCATTTTTTATGGCGCTACTGATAATTTTTAATTCTGCGATTCTTTGTAACTTGTATACAGTGCAGTACAACCGAAAGCAACAGATTCATTAGTAAAAGAATTACTAGATGTTTGCAATTTTGCTCGAACACTTGATCAAAGTTAGCGAGTACATTGAAACAATCACAGAACAAAAGTTTGGATTTCTATCTTAATGTAAGATTAATATTATTTGGCATACACTGCGGCAATCTTTTGTAGATCAGTTTAACCATTATTAAGAGATTTGGTGTCGCCAGCACATAACCTTCTTATGCCTGTGTCATGGTGCATGAGTCGATAGGAGCAACAGTTAATCAGTAGCGATATTGCTATTTTTAACTTATTCATATTTCCTTGTGTATTAAACGGACAAAAAACGTTAAAGATACAGCCGCGTTCGATTTCTTTATTGTAAAAAAAGTAGTAAATATTACATACACCCTAATGGGGTAAATTCGTTTATTTATTAAACAATTTTTCTCTTTTAGTATCATATACATAATATTCGGTTTGACAATCGGTTCCTACAAGATAGACAATTTCACTTAAATTTATATACATCCAACATGGACGTTACATCTGAATTTGTCAAATATGAAAATATTACATAACATGTTTCATTAAGGCTGGTTTAGTTCCGTATTAAAAGATTCTGCAAGTGATGATTATGTAAATTCAATTAAATTTAAACAACTTTACAGTACTTACTATTTAGCGACTTTTCTGATTTTTAGGGCATAGCCATTACTCTACAAAAAAAATTATTAAGTAAACCTGTTTAATATTTAATTATCTTTAATAAGGATCTCTTGCCGTTTTCAGTAAAAGCAGTTTTATTGAGATACCCACAAAATGTACTTAGCGAATATTACATAAAGTATTTCTATGTGTGAATATATTTTAACCAAATTTGACAGAAAAGAAATATATAAACAAACACCAAATATAGAGTTTCGTTCCACCACACACAGGCGCGCGCGTACACACGCACGCACTCACACACACACACACACACACACACACACACACACACACACACACACACACACACACACACACACACACACACACGCACGTACGCACGCACGCAGACACGCACGCAGGAATACACACACGCACGTACGCACGTACGCAAGCACGCACGCACACACGCACCCCCACACACACACAAACACACACACACACACACACACACACACACACACACACACACACACACACAAACACACATATACACACACACACACAGACGCGCGCGCACACACACACACACACACACACACACACACACACACACACACACACGCACGCACGGCACGCACGCACGCACGCACGCACGCACGAACGAACGCACGCACGAACGCACACACGCACGCACGCACGCACGTACGCACGCACGTACGCACGCACGCACGCACGCACGCACACACGCACGCACGCACCACACACACACACGCACGCACGCACCCACGCACGCACGAACACACACACACACAGATTTTTGGTCTATTAGGAGATCAATTTGGAAAGTCTCTTGAGAGATCCATCTTTTTTATTAGTTGTAGGTTTATGGGATTTACTACAAGTTATATTGTTACTGTTATCCATATAAATCTTATGAATACACTTCATAACACTGTTTTTAGATTTACCTTGAAGTAGCCGTTGCGAGCTCCAGCATGTTTTGTACTGCCCCTATTGTTTTACAGTTTTATTTGACATAGCGGTCGTTGTGAGATGAATGCGAAGTTGCCAAATAGTATATATAAAACTTTCTTATACTTTTGTAAAATATATTTTGTAAGAATGTTTGAATTTACTAAATGTTTATTATTAGCTATATTTCTAATTGTGACTTTCTAAATATATTTTATTTTTTTATATGGAAATCCTTTTTTACATGAAAAGGTTGCCCACGTGTTTTATTCGTATTTGAACGAGTTAGTGATGATTATGTAAATTCAATTAAATTTAAAAAACTTTACAGTACTTACTATTTAGCGACTTTTCTGATTTTTTGCTTTTTGCTTAATATTTAATTATTTTTAATAAGGATCCCTTGCCTTTTTCAGTAAAAGGAGTTTTATTGAGATACTCACAAAATATACTTAGCGAATATTACATAAAGTATCTCTATGTGTGAATATATTTTAACCAAATTTGACAGAAAAGAAATATTTAAACAAACAAGAGCTTCGTCCCACCACACACAGGCGCGCGCGTACACACACACTCACACTCACACTCACACTCACACTCACACTCACACTCACACTCACACTCCTCACACTCACATCTCACACTCACACTCACACTCCCTACACCTCACACTCCACCTCACACTCACACTCACACTCACACTCACACTCACACTCACACTCACACTCACACTCACACTCACACTCACCTCACACTCACACTCACACTCACACTCCCACCTCACCTCACACTCACACCACGCTCACCTCACCTCACCTCAAACTCACACTCACACTCACACTCACACTCACACTCACACTCACACCTCACCTCACACTCACACTCACACTCACTCACATCCTCCACTCACACTCACACTCACACTCACTCACTCACACTCACACTCACCTCACACTCACACTCCTCACACTCCTACACTCACACTCACACCTCCCCTCACCACTCACACTCCTCACACTCACACTCCTCACACTCACACTCACACTTACACTCACACTCACACTCACACACACACACACACACACACACACACACACACGCACGCACGAAAACACACACAGATTTTTGGTATGTTAGGAGATCAATTTGGAAAAAGTCTCTTGAGGGGTCCATCTTTTTTATTAGTTGTAGGTATATGGTATTTACTACAAGTTATATTGTTACGGTTATCCATATAAATCTAATGAATACACTTCATAACACTCGTTTTTGGATTTACCTTCAAGTAGCCGTTGCGAGCTCCTGCATGTGTTGTACTGCCCCTATTGTTTTACAGTTTTATTTGACATAGCGGTCGTTGTGGGATTAATGCGAAGTTGCGAAATAGTATATAAAAAACTTTCTTATACTTTTGTAAAATATATTTTGTAAGAATGTTTGAATTTACTAAATGTTTATTATTAGCTATATTTCTAATTGTGACTTTCTAAATATACAGGGTTATTACAAATGGTGTTCCCGATTTCAATTATAAATATTACTGGATTAATTTGTTTTAAGACCATTTCACTTGGAAACACTGGAAAGAAAAACTCATAAAGTTTCGTTTACATTGGTTTAGGTATCTGCTGTTTGTTAAAGTCAATTGTTGTCAATTGTGTAATGGCTGAGTTTGAAGATAGGAAAGCATTTTGTGTGTTGGATTACCACATCAATAAATCAGTTATTAGTGTGGAACGACACTTTAGAACCAAATTTAATGAAGATCCTCCTGGTAATCACTATTCGAAAGTGGTAGAGCAGGTAAAGTAAAGTTTTACGCGTAGTCGACAGAAATCTACTGTTAAATGCAGCAGAGAGCTTGGTATACCACAGCCAACAGTGTAAATATCAACCCTTACAACATTCAGCTTGGTCAAGCGTAAAAGCCAAACAACAAAAGTTCTAAGACTTTCATTTCATGAGAACATGCAGGCCTTGATGGAAAATGGAAACTTTGTAAAGTGGTTAGTCTTTAGTGGTGAAGCCACATTCCACTTGTGTGGTAAAGTGAACAGACATAATGTCAGAATATGGGGCTCGGAGAACGCACACACCTATATCGAGCACATGCGCGATTCTTTGAAAGTTAATGTGTTCTGTGCTATCACGTACAACAAAGTGTATGGGCCTTTTTTATTTGTTGGACAAACAATAAATGGAATAATTTTCTTGTACATGATGACGGAATGGCTTCTACCGCAATTAGAACAAGAATACCCAAATTTCATTCTACAATTAGACGGCGCACGTTCACATTACTACTTCGATGTTAGGACTGAACTTCGAAATCAGTGGCCTGACAGATGGATCGGTCGTGCTAGTCAAAATGATGGTGCACTCTTGAACTGGCCTCCAAGATCTCCGGACATCACCCTCTGTGATTTGTTCTTGTGGGGATACATCAAAGATAAAGTGTATACATCACCGTTACCAGAAAGCATACCTGAGACAACAACGGATTACCAGAGCCAACGAAACAATCGACCAAGATAGTCTTAACAAAGTATGGCAAGAGTTTAAATAAAGCCTTGACATCTGTTGTATCGTAAGGAGTTCCCATATCGAACATTTTTTAATTCTTTACACCTGGGATGAAACTTTTTGAGTTTTTCTTTAAATGTAACCATTTTATTTTTTTATATGGTAAATAAAACCAGATTTATGTACACTTGAAATCATTTGTAATAACCCTGTATTTTATGTTTTTATATGGAAATCCTTTTTTACATGAAAAGGTTGCCCACGTGTTTTATTCGTATTTGAACGAGTTAGAAAAACTGCATTAAACTGAAGTATTTGCAAAACATGTAATGTAAGTAGCTCAAGATGTAGTAAAGCAATTCCATTATAAAGTAAGAAAAACAGGTTCTTAGATATTTGACATGACATTGTTTATTAATTCCCAATTAGTATGGGTTGTGGTTCTAAAGCATTTATGTGCAGAGTTCAAATATTCATTCCTTTGACATGAGCACAAGTCCTATTTATCACAATCTAAGGTCAATGTCCATGTCCGAGGTTAGGATAAACGCGACAATTTTTTCAAATCTGATTTCAGTGACTGATAGCATCTCAATTAAAGGCATGCATCTCCGCGATCGGGTGACCTCTGCTAGGTCAAAGGCTTGGCTTGTTCCACTTAGGACGTATCTGACTTTGTAGTGCGCACTGCTCTCAAAACTGATCAACAAAACAAGGGCAAAATTCAGTATTTTTATCAAGAACATTAGACATAGAGAGAATCCAGTGTAGTCGCACTGATCACCAGAACTCTAACAACATGCACCACTAGCTATATAGCTAATCGCGTCAGATTCAAGGGTTGACCAACGGTTGTATCTAGTAAGACGTAGACACAGCCTAAAGGACAGCGTATCTCGAAATACGAACAATTTACCTTTCTCGTAGCAGAATTCTATCATTTTACCCAAAATTCATCGGTAGATCACAACGATAACATATCTAGAGTACATGAAACACCTTTATGGGAAGAGTTCAATTTGTATTGGCTAACTAACAAGCACAATTTTGTCCCATGACAGGAAAATACACAACATAGCGAGTTGGAAAGTTTTTATTCGATTCTATTTCTTTAGACAAAAAAGAAAATGTCGTCGAGGTTTGTACACCATTTTGTTCGCAATCAAAATAAACAATAATGCAGTAATTATAATTTTGAGAACAAGTTAGCTCATAAAATGTGTGATAGTTTAATTCTTATTTTATCTACTATCAACATGTAATGTCAAGTTTTAAGTCATTTAATGACATATCGTAATGTCTTACTTTACCGCACTAGTGCGGTAAAGTATCACTTTACTGCACTATTTCGGCAAAAGTATCACTTTACTGCACTATTGCGGTACAGTAAAAGTGAGAATAAAAAATAATTACTAAAATAAAATCTAACAAAATTTAATAAACTATATATTATAAACATTAACAATAAAATTCTTGCAATTAGAAATCTTTAAACCAGATGTAGAGGCAACACTAACGTTGTCCATAGAATTGACAATCTGAGTTTCATTAAACTTTACAATGACAATTAAATAATACGCCTGTTTTGATAATACCGTTCTTAACACGTTTCTCTGATTCAATTACTTATTTCTCTATATAATTAAAACTGTTGATAGTAGATAAGACGTTCTACGATGTTGTTATCGTAATTTCACATTACTGTTGGCTGTTCGTCTGTACCGTGTTGCTCGCGGAAGCCAAACTACTGTCGGGGTGTTAAACTGTTGTTCTTAAGTATTGGTTGAATTTATATCAAAGGTTGTTTCTCAAACATTTTGCAGAGAAGAGGCAGCAAACTTATTGGTCTGTACGAAGCGACATCTTCTGGAGGTTTTCCGGGTTTCAGAATAAGAATGATGGTGGCAACCTTCCACTGCTTATGTGGCAGTTTCGACCATTTATAAAACTATAGCTGAATGTGGTATACCACGTGTAAACCTACGAAAATCCGGGTGGCCGAAAGCTTTGATTAATTCCGACTCAAATAAGTTGATGGAAGCCGCAAAGGGTCAATTGGGAAAATCCACTCGGAAATTAGGTCGTAGGTTTCGAGTAAGTCACATGACCGTTAGTCGAGAAGTGAGCAAAAGGGGACTTACGTATCGGAAACGGAAGAAATATCCAAAATAAACAGTTACGCAGAATCCCAATATGTTGCCGTGCATTAAGAAGACGCCTCTTCACACCTAACGAGGTTGTGATTATGGATGACGAAGAGTACTTCACGTTGTCTCATTCTGAAATTAAAGGTAATGACGGGTTTTATACAGCTCATACACAGAATTGCCCAAATAACGTGAAATAAAAAAGAAATTTGAAGACAAGTTGTTAGTCTGGTGTGCCATATTAGCTAGAGGAATTTCAAGACCTTGCGTTGGTCGTGTTAGAGGTGAGGCATTGGATTCGAATATTTATACTGAACGGTGTTTTCCCAAATTGGTTGATTTTATTAACACACATCACCTTAACGATGATATTATATTTTGGCCCGATCTAGTATCTTTTCACGAAGTTGGTTAGAGGCTCACAACATCCTATTTGTGCCCAAAAGGTTTACGATAATGGTTGGGAAGCCTAAAACGAACAACAGTTATGTCCTCGAATTTTCCAAAAATCACCGTCCAGAAGATGATGCAACAGGTTAATCGAAAATTGCGTACTATTCAAGACCATGGCCCTTTGAGTATCATTTAAGTTGTGCTTGTTGTTAAGTACCTATTAAGAAAAATATTGTTTGAATATATTTGACCTTTTTCTTTAAATCGTTCTTTAATTTTTTTCGGAAAACTTTTGTTACGTACGTTATTACGTTGAAGATTTTGGTAAGGAGCATAAAACCTTTTCTGGTAACTCTTTAAGGACGTTACCTGTAATCAGATTATAGCAGTGTGCTTTGCCGTATTTTCAATTTTAAATTACTGATCTTACTTTCTTTTCAATGAAAGGTTTGCATAGAGGAATCATTTGAAATGGTGCCGTCATAGTTTGGTGGATTTCGTTTTCTTCTTCTTGTATAGTTTCAGCTGGGTAGGGAACAAACACTTTTTCTAGTTCAGTGGCAAATGCGAAGGCTTTATCTGAAGTAGTTCTTGCCCATGTTCCATCTGCTTTGCGGAGAACTGGAATGTGCTGTATAGATCCTTTTTTTAATTTTGTTTGTGACTATCCACAACGAGTAGTCGGACGCTTCAGTGGGAAATAAAATCTCCAGATAATGCTGTATGGCTTGCAGCCTTGTTTAGATTTTGTTTATCAATCGGTGCTCTAGTGGTTTACCATCGGCGTCTCATTCTCCTCTTTATGCAACTTTCTTTTTAACCAGTACTGGACAGTCTATGATTTCGTTTGTTTCTAGCTTACTCGGTGTAGCTTCCCAGGCAGATTCCTGTATAGTTTGAGTAATGTGTTCGGCTGACTTACCCAGATATTCTTCTGTTTGTAATTGTACGTTTAGTTGCAGTTCTTCATTCACTCTACATTTAAAATAGTCGCAGTCGGTTTTTTTTGTTTAAAAGAGATGGTTTTTCTGTGCACAGTACATTTGTATCAAGGGTGATGAGAACAGGTGAGTGGTCAGACGAAAGGTCGAGGCAAGTTTTAAGTTGAAGGTAATTCATACTTATAGTTTTAACAATGCAAAAATCTAGGAGGTCTGGTAGTTTGTCTGGGTCAGAGGACCGGTAGGTTGGTTCGCTAGTAGTGAAATGGCTTAGGTCGTTTGTATTAATGGCCTTCAGCAGTTCTCTTCCCTTGGTAGTTGTCAATCTTGCACCCTGTATTCTTCGCATTATAATCACCCCCAGCAATGAAGCGATATCCAAGGGTATTTAGATAATGGCTATACTGTTCTTGTTTGTTTGCATGTTTCCGGGGGCAATAGGCTGCTGTCAGAGTTATCGGTCCTAGTCAGTCTTCTATTACGACAGTAGTGACTTGGAGGTGTGGTTCAGGGTATTTACGTTTTATCTGCTTCATGATGTTTCAATGAAAATCTTATAATAATGGCGGTTCCGGCATGTGCAGTTCCATGAGGGTGCAGCGCGACATACATAGATTAGTTTTGTATTTTTAAATAGATTCATACAGTGCAATGTGCTTCAGAGATTAGCATGACATCTATGTGGTGTTGTTTAATAAAGGTTGTAATTTCGGGTCCAAGTGGTTGTAGGCCATTTACGTTCTAGAGTGCAATTTTGAGAATTTGACTCATTATGATAATTTTGTGACGAAAGTTCAACATTGCTGATATTTTCTCCATAAGGCTTTGCATCATATGTTTCAGTTCAGACATTTCATTAGATTGCTGAGAAGGTAGTGCTAGTGTCTGCTGATAATTTGTATTTAAGATTTCTACTTGTTGGGCTCTACCACTGACTATTTGCGCATGTGTTCCACCCGGTTGGATTAGTGAGGATTGTCCCCTGTTGTTTATTTGTTTCGTTCTGGGAGCAGGGAGTGTTTTTTGTTGTAACTGTTTGTATATTTCACAACCTTTATACATCTCAGGATGATTCCCTCCGCAATTAATACATTTAACTTCTAGGCTTTTTGTTTTGCGTAGGCACTGTATGGCTAGGTGGTTTCCTGCACACTTGACACAACGAGGACTTCTGTTGGAGAAGTTTTTATTGTGTCCTAACCTTTGACACTTAATAATCGGGGTGGTTGTAATTTAAGCTACGTTATTTTCTGTTTTTATAAGTATGGAATGCTAGGGCTTTGATTATTAACGTGTATTTTTCAGAGGTTTTTGGCAGTATTTTTATCTCGTCGTTATACTGGGTTCCCCATATTAGACTATACAATTTAAAAGTCGAATAAAAACTTTCTAATCAAAGTAAATTAACTTTTTAATGGACTAATATGTAGCTTATTCTGTGGGATTTATGACTAAAGTAAATAACAATTCAAGTTTTAAAGATCAAGGAGGCGCCTGTCTATAAACAACGACTTAAGTGTTTCTGTCAAATATGCGTTATACGCAAACGATATAATTGCTCCAGTTTAACAATTTTCATTGCATTATGAATTATTCGATTCAAGAGCGTGTGTTTTCTGTGGAAGTCTACATTAGAACTGGTTCATTTGAAGAAGTTCGGCGTGCATTTCGACGGCAGTTTGGAAACAATAATAGGGGCGATGCACCAACACGCTTTACAATTGCGGCGTGGGTTCGTCATTGGCGTGAAAATGGCTCTGTGTAAAACATTAAAAAACCTGGACGTCGAAGAACGGTGCGTACGCCTGAAAATATTGAACGAGTGAGAGCTGCCTTTACAAGAAGTCCTAAGAGATCGGCTAATCGGCAATCACTTGCCCTAGGAATATCTAAGGGAAGTCTCCACAGAATTCTGCATAAATATATAAAATTTCACCCCTATAAATATCAAATGGCGCATAACCTCAGTGATCTAGACAAAGGAGCGAGGGTGACATTTTGTGAAGAATTTTTACATCAGCATCGTGGAGAAATTCATAATTTGCTAATGAGCGACGAAGCAAATTTTCATTTGGACGGTGTTGTTAACAAGCAAAACTTTAGATACTGGGGAGTAGAAAATCCTCACGAACTGTTTACCAAAAACCTCCACAGTCCAAAAGTCGTGGTTTGGTGCGGTGCAGCATCATTTGGAATTATCGGTCCTTATTTTTTTGAGGATGAAGATAACCGTTCTGCTACAGTTAATTCCGAACGCTACATAAACATGTTGCAAACGTTTCTTATCCCAGAACTAATTAGACGAGGACTAAATAGCGCCATATTATTCCAGCAAGATGGAGCAACGGCTCACACAGCCAGAAACACTATGAGAATTTTGCGAGATTTTTTTGACGGCCGTATAATTTCCCGATTTGGAAATTTGAATTGGCCCCGAGATCTCCGATTTAACGCCCCGATTTTTTCTCTGGGGATACCTAAAGCAAAAGTTTTTGCAAGTCGTCCCGCAACAATTCCGGAGCTGAAGGAGCAGATTCGAAATGAAATTGCAGGAACAAATGGAGATTTGCTTCGCCGAGTGATGATAAATTTTGAACTTAGAATTCAAAAATGCATTGAAGTCGAAGGAGGGCATTTGGAAGACATGATCTTTAAAACTTGAATTGTTATTTACTTTAGTCATAAATTCCAAAGAATAAGCTACATATTAGTCCATTAAAAAGTTAATTTACTTTGATTAGAAAGTTTTTATTCGACTTTTAAATTGTATAGTCTAAAATGGGGAACCCTGTATAATACTTTTAGTTCATAGTAATTTTTTGCTATATTCTCGAGTAGTTCTGATTGTGGTGCCATGAATTTCACTCCAGAAACGTAAATTGGGGGCGAAAATAAAAAGGACCCGCCTTATTATTTTCGCTTTGGTTTTCGCTATCGGCTGAGTTTTCGTTTTCTAGGCCGTTATATCAGTTATCCAGAGTACTAGTGGTTTATTTACCCAATACTTTTGGTTTTGACCTGTTTTGTCTGAGTTTCCGATTTTTTGGCGATTCTCTGCTTTCTCTTGTTACTATTCTTGCTCCTGTGATGCTTAAGTTTGAGGCTGTGAGAGAATATATGGAATACTAAAGTTTGCGATAGACATCTGCTGATTTAGATTTACAGTATAGTGTGGTAGTGCATTATGTACTGTGTTTTCCTGATAATTTGGAGTAGGGCATCCCTGAACGTAATAGTGAGGGCTTGTGAGCTGCTCCGCTTGCATCGGTTCACTTTGTTGTGTATGATGGAATGCGGGTTTTTGATAATAAGCCATTTGGTTTGTTAATTTAGGTATGAACACAACTAAATTGAAATTAGAATTTAAGTAACTATTTGTAAATTTAAACTGGTTATCTACATCGCTAATTGTATCTTACTTAAACTATGACATAGGTCTGACATTCGCGTTACCTGGAATTTACAGGTCGAAAGTATGCACTTCCCAACGGTTAAAGAAGTAGATTGATTATTTTCAAACCATTACGAAAGATTGAGAGCCAGACATCATTATTAAGCTTTATAAATAATATTTATAGTATATATATATATATATATATATATATATATATATATATATATATATATATATATATATATATATAGTATACTATACAGATCCTGGACCACTTTTGTCACCAGAAAAGTCACTAGATTTCAAGGTTGCAACATTGCCCGCATGTTCTTCAAGGTCATTGTGGTGAGAAACGGTCAAGATCGCTCTCATTGCCTATCTTAAAGTTTATTTGCACGTACGCGCACCCCGATTCAAGGTCAAAGTTTATTTTCAAGTGCAAGAGAGATACTGTAGGGATCTACTTCGATGTCCTTGCGCCGAAGTCAACGGTATTTCAAGGTCGCTTCCATTACCTACGTATATTTTTCAAGGTCAAATAGGGATACCTCCCCAAGTCAATGGTTTTTCAAAGTCGCTTACGTTGCTGAGAGAACTAGACAGACCCTAAACCACTCTTCAACTATACTTTTTCTACGAGCGTTTTGCTGAAGACCATCATACACATTACCTACGTATATTCTTCAAGGTCACGCTGTTCAAGCAATTCTTGGCTGAGCTAAGATGTTAATACTTATAAATCAATTCTCAAGGTCAGTGGTATTAAATTGACTATTCAAGGTGTGGGGGAAGGTCATAAGCCCTAGAAATCAACCTGCAGGGGTATCCTAATGCATGGCAGGTAAAGCTATATAGGAGGATGTTCTTCAAGGTCACGTATATTATAGGATCCACTTTCACGTTTTCAAGGCCATTTCGCACACACATTGCCTGCGTATATTATTCAAGGGTACGTATAGTGATCCACTGATTAATTTATTAAGGAAAACCCGCAAATGCATTAGGTCAAGGTCACGTACACTTTCCCTGCATATTTTTCAAGGTTAAACTTCTGAGAAATCAATTTTCAAGGACAAAGGCGATCCATTGCTCAAAAAATTCTGGTCGGGTCATAGTCAAAATTCTTAGAAATCACCTGCATGTGGTGTTCAAATAGACTTTTCAAGGCCTTCCAGGGCCAGGTCACCAAACAATTCCTGGTTGAGACTATGTGTCGAGAAATGTTCAAGGTTAGATTTAGTAGCATTACTAATCAATGATGTCGTGTGGTTTTCATGGTCACCAGAAGGATACTAATCCGATCTTGTCATTAGAAAAGTTATGAGAAATCAATTTTCAAGGTTAAGATAAACGATAGGAATAGGCGCTCGTCAAGTAAGGAAATAAGCATGGCTTTGCGTGTGTGAATACCAAGGCCAGCTGTAGTTTCCAGTTACCCCAACGCTTAAATGTCAACGTCGCAATTCTGAGAAATCTAAAAATAGAATTTTTATGGTCAAAGGTGATAAAGGCAAGCTATTTAATGTTCTTATATTGGCTTTGTTTGCATACCCATATATCTAGCATCAAGGGCAAAGAAGTCGTAGGTTGATTCTGGACGACTTTGCCAAGGTCAGGTTAATTTTGCTCGAGTCAAGACCATGTGTTAATACCTAGAAATCAATGGCCACCCGCATAAGTATACCAATCTTATGCGATAGTAATACAGGGGTCAAATCTTGGCAGGAAATTTTTACCAAGCAATTCCTACCATCGCTCCAAGGTCAAAGTTTATTCTTAGAATTGTCATTGAAGGTGTGAGTGATATTTGATGGTAACGTCCTTTTGGCGAGAAATGGTCACCAAGCAACTCTTGGAATTTCACTGAGTCAAGGTTACCAAGCAAATTGTCAAGGCTACAATGTTCAAGCCATTCTTTTGTATAAGTCTTTAGAAATTACAATTCTTAGAAATCAATTTTCATGGTTGTTTGCGGGGATATTCTTAGAAATGAACTCCCAAGAGTAATCGTAGGGTTATTCTTAGAATGGTTCAAGTTCAATAAGGGAGCGAGTCATCCATTACTCCTTTTGACGTGAAATTTTCAAGGTCACCAGGCAATTCTTAGAATTTAGTTCAGTCAGGGTCATATGTTAATTCCTCGAAATCAATTTTCAAGGTCACCTGAAGGGGTATCACATTACAACTCAGGTTGTTGTCTATGCTAAAGTAGGTTTATGGCTAAATGGAGTCAAGGTCTAAATTTACTGGCATCAATTTTCAAGGTCACCTGCAGGATATTCTTAGAAATTAATTCCTAATCAACAGGCACTCCAAATCAATGACTTTTGCCTTAGAAGATATTACAATTCCTAGAAATCCGTTTTCAAGGTCAGAGGTATTAAACAGATTTTTGTCTATGTTAAAGTAGGTTCATGGCTAAATAATGTCAAGGTCAAATTTTACTGGTATCAATTTTCAAGGCCACCTGAAGGAGCAATTCTTAGAAATCTACACGGCTCGCGGAATAGGTGTTTGTTGGAGAAATGTTGTTGTCTATGCTCAAAGGTAGGTTAAGGGTTCCTGTGTTGGCGCTCTTCAAGGTCAAATAGCAGAATAAGCAAGACTTTGCTCCCTACCATTTAAATTTCAAGGTCACACCTCAGAGAAATCTAAAAATAGGACTTTCAAGGTCAAAGGTTTTATATAAACTGCAGCATGTTGAGATAGGTCGGCTAGTAACTTGTTAAACATGGAATTAGCAGGGTTAAACCAAAGCACCTAATGCAAACTCTATAAAAATGTATGTGACCTGGATATATCGAAAAAATACAAAGTTATTAATGTGACAGTAATTAATACGAAGTATGGTGAACGTATAGTGTTGGATGCGGATGAGTTTAAATGTGTATTACCTCGGCGCTTTTATAAGTATTTCAAAGAAGAAAATCGAATTGAAGGATTTAAAACTGCTAAATAAAAATGATGGGTAGTCTGGGTGAGGTCGTCGGAAAAACAACAAACATAACATTTTGTAATAGCAGTGTCCCCAACCATATGTAAACATGATTTAACTAGAATCATAATATACAGGGTGTTCGTATCAAAGGGAAACTTATACATCGAATTGTGTCGTTAAATTTAAGTGCATTCAAGATGTTATAAATGCTAGGTATAATATTAATTCATATAACAGTGTATGACACGTCTCAGATGTGGAATTTCAACGACAAGCCACCTGGTTAATCAATAATAATCACTGCATCAAATGGGGGTCTGGATATACCTCTACACACCTCTTTCCTCATATACTTCGTGAACTAATATCGGTAACAGATGATGTGTACGTTAAAAGACGAGAAAAATATTGAGACAGTAAGTTATAGAAATTGAAGAGCAACTACCTTTACCGAAAATGAAAACAACTTGTTTCTTTCATACACAAACCACTTGTAATTGCGATTTGACAAATGTACACTTTTTGTACAATAACTATGTAAGACAATAGCAGTAAAAGGTTTATGAAATTGTGTGCTGATAGGGATTACAAGGAAAGGGGGAAAGTTTGTAATATTTACAATAAAATACAATCATATATTCTTTTAAGTGTTTTATTTCATGTACAAGCTACATCCTCTGATGCAAACTATTCCTATGGTTATACCCCACCCTATCCATCTAGGGAAACAATGTTAAGGAATCAAGTCAAGTTTTAGCATTCTTTGGAGGTTAAATTCTTGGAGATGGCAAATAAGCGTTCATATTGCTCAATTCTAACAATAGAATCAGTTCGTGGAAATAAGAAGAATGGTGGAGTTGTCTAAGCTAATATCAAGGTTCTTGTATCTACTACATTGTTGTTTGTACTAATAAAACGATTATGCTTACGTGGGTTCATACTACTGTCCTAACTGTCAATATGAGGTAGTTTCTCTGAAAACCAGATCCGGTTCCCAAAGACAGATAGCCGTTACCCAATACAGGGGAGCCGTTTCCCAAAACAGGGATCTGTTACCCAACACAGGTAACCGTTTCCCCCAGAAAACAAGTCAAATAGCTCTTTCATCGTAGCTGAGGCTAAATTTAACCAGGCTGTGCAAGGTCACAATCATTTCTACGAAATAGGTGTCAAGGTTATTGCTTCGAAGGGCGTCACATTCTTGGAAATCTAAAACATAGAATCAGTCCGTGGAAATATGAAGGTTGTATCCTAGTACAATTCTTAGAAATCTGAAAGTAGGTCAAGATACTGATAGGGGGTAGTTTCTATATTATGGAAAAAGCTGGATAATCCTCTTAAATCACCTGCTTTTAGAGGTAAAGGGTAGTTTTCCAATAGTGATAGATACTGGAATAACTCGACGGGGGTTATCGTTCAGGGGTAGTTTCTGAAAAAGCTGGTTCTGGTTCGTTTTCGAGCCCCCAACCATATGTAAACATGCTTTAACTAAAATCATTTTATAGATTGGGTAAAGAGTGTGCAAAAATTAAGTGTTATATGTATTAGCTTTAAGGAACGGTATTGTATAATTAAAAAATAAAGACTTTAAGTACTGCGAATATGGTGTTCTTTTAACTTAAAGAGACGTAGGCAGTAAAATACCTTCAAAAAGCTTCCGTATTACTCATTTTCGTTATTCTATCCTTGTGTAGTCAACCAAAATAAAAAAAAGGTATTTCAATGGTTCTTCATTGTTTATATTTATTGCATTTGCTATGCTAAAAGTGTAGGAATGTAAAAAATGCAATGTTTTATATATATATATATATATATATATATATATATATATACAGGGTGACCAAACTCAATGGCCAAAACGAAAACAGCTGATTTCTCTGGCCAAAAGGAACAAAAAATTGTTAATACAGGGTGTGTCTATTGTTGATGGTTTCCAAGATGTTAACTTTTTTAATTTTTTTCTATTTTTTTATTATTTATAATAACAAGAACAAGAACGACTCAAAAACTAAATTACAATGTCACTACAACAGAAAGAACTCGTATTGAAATCAGCAAAACTGTAATAGCAAACAAATTTTGACAACTAACTTACTAATGTCAAGTCGTTGCTACGGTGATGAAAAGACATCAGTAAATATACAGATTGATTGAAAAGTGAGGGACAAATCGTCAATTCTCATCTACTCTACCATATTTTTGAAGGTAATTTTATGCTCTAAAAGTTTTTCCTGAGGTGTATTCCTGTAACAATTCAGTAATTAGTACGAGTAGAAGACCGGCACCTTCCGCCATCTTGGATTTTGACGTCACAAGACCGCCCACGTGGGGGACCGGATTTTCCACCCTTATTTTTACTCGCTTACGTGTAGGACGTATTTTTTCACCCCTATTTTTGCACATCTACGTGTGAGACCGCATTTTCAACCCCTAATTATTTTTTATATACCCTCGAGTGAGACCGTATCCTTTCCTTTCGAAGGCCTTTTTTAACCCTAATTATTTTTACTCGCTTACGTATAGGACGTGTATTTCCACCCCTATTTTTGCACATCCACGTGTGAGACCGTATTTTCTACCCTATAGGTCAACCCTAATTATTTTTTACTCGCTTACGTGAAGGACCGTATTACCCTTATTTTTATTATTTCTTCTGGGGGTTAAACCTTATGGCTGTATTAAGGACCTTTTGACAGCTAGGACTTTTTTGTGGTTGCTAACGAGAGGACTGGGGTGGGGGCTGGTTTTGGCTTGGGGCTGTATTTAGGGGTGGGGAGTGGAGCTGTATGTAAAGCTAGGGTTGGAGCTTAGGGCTGGTTTAGGAATAAGTCTTAGGGTTGGATCTGGGGGTGGACTTGGACTTGGGGTTATTTATGATGGTATTAAGGTCCTTTTGGTTGTAACCCTGGAGGTTAGGCTATTGTGCTCTTTTAAATTGTATCTTGTAAGATACGCTCTCTCTCTCTCACAACTATTTGCCGGCAAGGCATTTGTCTATTTCAAAAACAAGTGCAGACGAAAAAACAAGCAAATACGAAATCACTAAAATTCGTAAACACTAAAAAAAAAATCGCTAGCATACAAATGCGCAAACACGAAAAAACGGAAACTCACAAACACAGCTATTAGCCCGCAAGGCATTAGTCTATTTAAACGAAGCTGCTGGTGGAGTATCTGTTAGTATCGTTTAGCGATTCAAGGTGGAAGGTTAGTTTAAGCACCCCTTTTCGGCTATAGTTGCAGGTCAGTCGGGATGTGGGAAATCGTATTTTATCGTTGATTTTCTGAAAAATATCGAAACCGCCTGCGATACAGGTTTTGAAAAAATTATCTGGTTTTACAGTGAGTGGCAGCCTTTATTCAAAGATCTCTCTGTGGAGTTTCAAAAGGGTTTACCAGATATGGAACAGTTTGACGGGGAAAAACTTGTCTTAATAATAATTGACGATCTAATGCGTGAAACTAACGGCTCCGTGGTTGATATTTTTACAAAGGGTTGTCATCATCAAAATCTAAGTGTGTTTTTCTTAACGCAGAACATATTTCATCAAGGACGTGGACAGCGGGGTATTTCTCTCAACGCACATTATATAATTTTGTTTAAGAACCCACGTGACAGAGCTCAGATACAGCATTTAGCAAGACAGATTTTGCCGGACAATCCAAAATTTTTAGAATCAGCATACCAAGATGCTACCTCAAGCCCACACGGGTATTTATTGTTCGATTTAAAACAGAATACACCGGATGTGCTACGTTATAGAACAAACATATTCGGGCCTCAAGGTATCTGTCAGGTATATATATAGCGAAAAAAGGGTTTAAGTCTCACAGTCATAAAGATTACATCATATATGATGGGTGACATTTTAAGCGAGAACACTGATATCCTACGTGCATTAGCCAGATTAAGTAAAAGTCAACGTGATGCTTTATTGAAATGTTTGGATAGTAAGCAGGTGGAGTGTATTTGCGAGTGTGCGCATAAAATTTTAAAAGGTCGTGTACCTCTGTCAGCTGATCAGAAGCAGCGACTCTCTCAACATAAGCACACTTTAAGACGCTTGGCACAGAGAGGCGAATCTATAAAAAAGAAGAAACAGTTTCTTGTACAGAAAGGTGGTGAATTCTGGGTAATCTGTTTCAATAACCATGGACCACACTCTGAAGAAGATGATTATTCTACCGATGGACGTTATACAGCGCTTACAGGCACCAGATGTTACACAAAACAACATTTTAACGCAGTTGGGTAACGATATGGATAAAGTTTTAAAAACTAAAATGACCGACCATGACAAATGGCAGCAGTACAACCAAGTTCTTCAAAGGTATCTACACTTTTCCAATCAGTTACGTCAGCCCACCAGTATAACAATTAGCGGTGACGCTGTTGCTGATGATGTTAGAGGTTTACCGCAACGTAAAGGTCTGACAGACGACGAGATAGTATCAACGCTTCCGCCTTTATATAAGAGAAAAGGCGCGAATTTGTTACATATACTGAATACGAACAGCGATGTTTTTTGCGATAAAAGGGGTACTGTCATAATAAAAGGAGACATCATACCACATTCCGACATTATCGATCTGGTTCACGAGACGTTAAGAAAACGAAAAACCACAAACCCGCGCGGTTGGCGTCAGTTTGCGACGTACATTAAAGAGATAAATATACCACGAGCGTTTATCGGGAGATACGCAAAGGTATGCTGTTTTTGTATCACCCAGCGCTGAACGGACCCTCACAACTATAGGTGAGAATTACGATGCTGATAGTGAAACGCGGGAAATACCGAGAAGAATCTCTCATAGAAGAAGAAGACTTTCACTAGATTGGGATTCGTGGCGGCCATAACATGAATGCTGTATACTATGACCCCTCCCACCCAGCAGGGTTCGCTGGTATAACACTAATGCTGTAAAGGGTAGATATGGTGAAGTAAAAAACTGGTTGCAGACACAGGAAGCTTATACGGTACATAAACCAGTCAGAAAAAAGTTTCCACGAAATAAATATATTGTGAGTAACCTTTACGAATTGTGGCAGGCGGATCTTTGTGATATGCGAACTTTAAGTAAACACAATAGCGGATACAACTACATAATAACGGTAATTGATGTATTTAGCAAGAGGGCATGGGCGAGAGCACTTAAAACGAAGACAGCCTCATCTGTAATTGAAGCACTCGCTGATATTCTTAAGGATTGCGACAATACCCCAACAAATCTACAGACGGATAAAGGCAAAGAGTTTGTGGCGAGCAGTGTGCAAAACTTTTTCAAGAAACAAAATATCAATTTCTATGTAACAAATAACCCTGATGTAAAAGCATCTGTAGTTGAAAGATTTAATAAAACACTGAAAACAAAGATGTGGCGTTATTTCACTTACAAAAATTCCTACAGGTATATTGATGTACTCGAAAGACTTGTGACTGCTTACAACAATAGCCCTCATTCAAGTATAAAGATGGCCCCTGCGGTTGTAAACGATAAAAACATTTTGGAAGTATGGAATAACCTGTACGCGAGAGGTTTAGGTCCAGTACGCCATCCTAAATATAAAGTCGGTGAGCATGTCAGAATCGCCAGAAGTAAGTACACCTTTGAGAAGGGATATGAAACGAATTGGAGCGAGGAAGTTTTTACAATTAATGCGGTGATAAAAAGAAGACCACCAGTTTATCGAATAATCGACCTTAATAACGATCCTGTTGAGGGCACCTTTTACGAAGAAGAATTGCAAAGTTGTTACGGTTGATAAAGATACTCTATTCAAAGTCGATAAGATTCTAGCAGAGAAGGGCCGTGGGCGAAATAAACAATACTTGGTCAAGTAGCGTGGATACAGTGACAAATTTAATAGCTGGGTGTTAGCTTCGCAGCTGAGAGATATATAAAAAATGAAGTTTTATCTTACCTTATTGAGTAATAGCTTTATGACGTATTTTCCGGGTAATATGACGTCAAGTTTTATTACGCAACTACCAAAACGAATAAGATTAACGGGCTCGTGGGTTGTAGGGATATCGGAAATTCAGTACCCATGTTCTTTTGCCGCTGTAAGTGCAACAGATAATTTAATTTATTATAGAACGGAGCCACCTGGCGAGAACGTGTTGGAAACGATATTAAAAAAGGCCGCAGAATATTTTCAACTCGACAACGAGAAGATCATTTATATTGAAGATGGCTGGTATGTGATGCGATCCGATTCGGGAAATTACGCCAGCATAAAAGAAATTATCAGCGAGCTAAATAACCATGTACTAATAAGTAAATTGCTAACAATCGATTATCATGATCTAACTAAGCGCGTCTCTACGAAATTAAAAACTCAGCTCTCGCTATTCGGATTCTCACAACGTCTAGCCTTACAATTGGGTTATCGACCTTATTAGAACATGGCCATGGAACCAATACCCCCTCACCCCGCTAGTATATGGATAGGATTACCAACTCAGATGTTTGTTTATTGCGACATCGTTGAACCGCAAATTGTGGGTAATGTTTTATCTCCGCTTATGCGTATAATAAATATTACTTCAGAAAACTATACTTACGGGGGTCATAAAGATGTGGTTTTTTCGCCTGCACACTACATACTGGTAATGACACGGGAATTTGAAAACATCGAGATTAATATAAAAACAGATACGGGTGCAGCAATGCCATTTGGGTTTGGAACGTCGTGCCTGAAGCTACACTTTAAGAAAGTACAATAATGGTTTGCCCTTATCAGTAATATTACATGAATCAGGCCGGTAACAGTATCGGTTCTATTTACAGAGGTGCGCCCTATCAACGTGGTCATGGAATAGGGAGCTGGTTAGGTGGTATATTTAGAAGTATAATACCGTTATTTAAGTCTGGCGCAAAGGCTATTGGTAAAGAAGCTCTTAGAACGGGTGCTAATATTCTTGGTGACGTCATAGAGGATCGACCTGTTAAGGACTCGTTTCAAGAAAGATTTCACGAGGCAGGTAGAAACCTTAATCGTAAAGCCGACGAGAAAATCGATAAAATGATGGATGGTTCGGGTTATAAAACAGTATGTCTGACCGATAATAATCAGTCTCCACTGAGAGCTGTTGCTAAGAAGAAGTCTGCTTACGACGATATATTTCCAAGATAATGGCTTTTTTACATGCACAATCGTGTGAATGCGTCAAGTCCGAATTGGATTTGTTCGCTTTACCATCGACGCAGACAAGTATTGAGAGCGGTGAATGGATATTTTACAAACCCTTATCAGCTCTGAGTGATGACGCCCCAATAGAATTTGTAGTCCCCGGAAATGGAAATGATTATATAGATTTAAGCCAGACCATGCTGTACATTACAGCTAAAGTTCTAAAGCATGATGATACAGCACTTACAGACGCTGATGTTGTAGCACCGGTAAACAATTGGATGCATTCGCTTTTCTCACAGGTGGAGGTTTACTTAAATCAGAAGATGGTATCACAACCAAACAACACCTACGCCTACCATTCATATATTGAAACGCTGCTAAATTATGGAAAGGATGCCAAGAGTTCACATCTAGGATGTACCTTATGGCACAATGATACAGCTGGACAGATGAATGCATTGGGAAACGCTAATAACGGTTTCTCAAAACGTCAAGCACTTGCGGCTACCGGGAAACAGATAGAGATGATTGGTCACGTGCACTCGCATTTTTTTATTCAAGAAAAGTTTCTCATAAGTGGTGTTTAGTTAAAGACTAAATTTGTACGATCAAGAGATACCTTTAGCCTAATGGCGGCACTGGCTTCAAATTACAAGACACGAATTATAGACGCAAGTTTACTGGTGAGACGTATGCCAATCAACCCCACTATTCTAATTGCGCACGCTAAAGCTTTAGAAACAACAGCCGCAAAATACCCTGTTACAAGGACCGACGTAAAATTGTTAACTATACCTGCGGGCATACAGCGAAAATCATTGGATAATGTTTTCCTGGGTCAGTTACCTAAACGATGCATCGTAGGCTTTGTAGCAAATAAAGCCTTCAACGGTGACTACCCCTCAAATCAGTTCAATTTTCATCACTGCAATATTAACTACATGCCATTATATATTGACGGACAACAAATTCCTTCGAAGGCCTTACAACCAGATTTTACAGCTAATGGTTTATACGTAAGAGCGTACCACACCTTATTCTCTGGTACGGGTATTCATTTTTTGAATGAAGGTAACGATATATCAAGAAGTGATTATCCCAGCGGCTACTGTTTAATGGCCTTTGACCTAACACCTGACCTGTCTGCAAACGCTAGCACGCACTGGAATTTAGTTAGAAACGGGTCCCTTCGGCTAGAAGTCGGGTTTGAAGAAGCGCTCACCGTGACCGTTAACTGCTTGGTGTATGCAGAATTCGATAACGTGATCGAGATCGATAAACGTCGGAACGTCGTTGTGGATTTCAGCTGTTAAAAGTGGTAGCTCTAACCTGCAAGCTTCAGAGTACAGCAGCAGCCGATAGAAGATGGACGCATACTTGGACGTACAAGGGTTTAGTGGTGTTAACAACGAATTCATACCTAAAGAAATTGCCGTGGTTACAGATCACGGTCGTTTATCGCTGATGCTAATAAAACCACCGCGAGGCTACTTTATATCAGGATCCATGTCAGGACAGATAAAATTTATGGAAGATTATTATCATGGATTGAAATGGTGGTGGGTCATGTACATTACAACAATTTCCGTGAGGAGCTGATGAGAGTGTTGCGCCCATTTAACAAAATTCACGTTAAGGGCAGTGAAAAACAACAGTTTTTAAGGTTTTTTAACAAACCAATAGTAAACCTGGAGGAGACTGGTTGCCCGTCGATTAAACAGTTGAAAAAGGAAGCAAAATAGCTGCTTTAGCCATAACATCACTGAGCCTATGTGTGCACTGGAAAACGCATTACTACTGCAAGACTGGACGCATACCAATTCCAAAGATGTATGCGGTACAAGTGTTGAGATGCTTGAAATCGATCCCCGGCCACAAGAAGAATGTGCTTCGGCTTGTATGTGCTTCTAATCAACTACCGAGACACGCACCTCGACCGTGTGCAATTATCGTAAACACGGATCCTGCAAACAAACCAGGTCAGCACTGGACCGCTATCTACATTAACGAGAATGGTAATGGCGAGTATTTTGATTCCTTTGGGTGAGGTCCACAAGGATATCATTTACGTTTCCTAGAGAAGAATTCCATATGCTTCGTATACAATAAAAAAATTCTGCAAGACTACCATTCGGATGTGTTTGGATTTTATGTTTTAGTGTTTCTATATTTTAGATTACATAATTTACCTATGTTTGATTTTGTAAAAAACTATTTCAGTACAAGTTTAATTCTAAATGATGAGATAATTAAAATATTGTTTAACGTCTGTTATCCAACCATTCTATTCTGATAAATAAAGATATTTTTTAGTACCTTACTTTTTTAATTAAGAATTGCGTAATACCTACTGATTTTTTCTTTCTTTTTAATTCAGCATGTGTGTTTTTAAAGATCGTGTTATAAAATTTATTATTTAGTGTTTTTAAAAAGAAATTATATTAACCATTTATATTGGTTTTTAGACTATTAAATTAAACAGTATTATATAATTACACGGTAATTAGCTTAAGTAAACATGAACAGTGATTTCTTACTACATATTGTTATGGAATTTTAAACATTCCAAACACTTAATATGGTTTTTTATAAAACAATTTGTGTGTATAATATGAATATTTTTCAAACCGATTTATTTTAAGAGAAAAGTAAATACGATTTGCAGTAAGTGCGGTAAAGACAATGAGGTTGTTTGTATATTTTACACTCTAATTATAGGTGGTTTTTACACAACCTAGAAAGTTTAATTACACAAGCAACACAAAGCGGTGACTATCACTCGTGAAGCAGCACCTTGAACGTTACAGAGCTGGTAAGTGTGGTGTTAACCCTTTATTTATTTACAGATTTTTAATTACAGTTATAAAACACAAGCATTAAGTTTCTTTAAAAAATATTAAGGCGTACAACATTCTTAACGGGCGGATTGATATTATTTCAATGCAGGTAAACTATGTTTTAATACTCGTTTTAGAAAACACAAACTGTTATGTAATTAATTAACTTAATAAAAACAAAATTTGTTTCATTAGGAATATCAGTAATTTTTATAGTTCACTGGGGATAATTATGACATTTACAATAAAAATAAGTGTTCTATAATTAAATTTTACTGTCATTCAAATTCCCCCACGCAAGATCAATCCTTAAACACAGCTGCTATTTTACATCATTAATAGAAAACACGTTTTCTCCAATAACATTTGACCATTTAAAGCAATAGACTAAATAATAATCTTTATGCAATTTCCCGCCATAACTAGTCCGACTGCAAAGACTTAGTGTGCCTAAGGGTCAATCAGAAGCCAGAGAGCAGCATTTAAACAATAGGACCTTAATACCATCAAAAATAATCCCAAGTCCAAGTCCACCCCCAGATCCAACCCTAAGACTTATTCCTAGACCAGCCCTAAGCTCCAACCCTAGCTCTACATACAGCCCCAGTCCCAACCCCTAAATACAGCCCCAAGCCAAAACCAGCCCCCACCCCAGTCCTCACGTTAGCAACCACAAAAAAGTCCTAGCTGTCAAAAGGTCCTTAATACAGCCATAAGGTTTAACCCCCAGAAGAAATAATAAAAATAAGGGTAATACGGTCCTTCACGTAAGCGAGTAAAAAATAATTAAGGTTGACCTATAGGGTAGAAAATACGGTCTTACACGTGGATGTGCAAAAATAGGGGTGGAAATACACGTCCTATACGTAAGCGAGTAAAAATAATTAGGGTTGAAAAGGGCATTCGAAAAGAAAGGATACGGTCTCACACGAGGGTATATAAAAAATAATTAGGGGTTGAAAATGCGGTCTCACACGTAGATGTGCAAAAATAGGGGTGAAAAAATACGTCCTACACGTAAGCGAGTAAAAATAAGGGTGGAAAATCCGGTCCCCCACGTGGGCGGTCTTGTGACGTCAAAATCCAAGATGGCGTAAGGTGCCGGTCTTCTACTAGTACGTCAACCATAAGTTTTTTTCATATCGTTATGAAGCTTATGAAAAAAGGAAGTTTTTCCTTTATCGGCCATGTATCAAATCCATCTCTATTGGAAAAATATTCGTCTTGGAAATTTGTCTTGGGATTTGAAAAAAAATCATTTCTGAATTCATTATGTCATTAAAAATGTTGAATGATGAGTTGGTCTCGCATGAATTCAATATTCTTTAAGGCAATTTCATCTTCTACAAATTTCTCCTAATGTGATTTCTTGTAACTCTTCTAGTTTGGAAGATACAGCGTGATTTAAAATATAAGTCCATATATATATATATATATATATATATATATATATATATATATATATATAATTATGTTTTAAAATTTATCAATTAAGCTTTCAAAATCATGCGTGATGTTGCAGTGCCGTCAAAATTATCGCTGCAGCCACTCCAGATACCTATACGTTAAAGTAAATATATTTTACATAATTTACTCCATTATTTTAATTTTTGTTTTTTAGCATTACACCTGCAGCACATTCACCACCTTCAATATGGAGGAATTGCAGAAAGGAATTGCGAGCAGAAGTGTAAGGTGGTTGTGTAACAGTGGGGTAGTGCAGTGGCAAGGGGTACAATGTGTTACAACGTTTATAAGTGTATCATCATGTACAATAAGTATAGACCGGTAGCTTATTAACTAAAGCACCTTGATATTTATATAAGCAAGATTAAGAAAGAGGAATGAAATGAATTTAGAATGAGCATTCTACGATACCCCTACCTGATATATGGAGCGTTTATTTTTGAACACAATTCATTTAAATCTTATCGTTACCTGACGTTACTGGTATTGCTTTTTTAAATACAACGATCAAAAGAATTACTTAATCGGTATTTTAAATATTGGTATTAATTATTAAAATTTAGGCGAATATGTCATAATCGCAATCGCAAACGTATCTAAAGCTACAACAAGCTCTGGGAAAAAGAGGTTGAGTCATAGTCTAGTCAATAAAATCAGAAATCATTATTAACTATTAATGTAAGATCCAATTTGACCATTACATAATAAATTCGTTTAAAAATAGGATATATAAACAAAAGCATTCACGAATGTTACATTGCGTTTGTTGCATTAGAAGCTAATTACTGTAGTAGCTGTCACTTCTAGATCATTTTGCAATGTTTCCGCATTTCCAGATCACGTAGTGTTGCTATGTAATTCATTAACCTCTTCAAACTCATGACAACACACATGATGCAGATCTCAATTAAGGTTTACTTCTCATTAAACGCGGATCCGCTGAAAGAGCTGTGGTTCCTATACTTCCTAACATCTACGGTATATTTCGCTGCTAAACTAGAGGAATAGGTACAATTCCCTAAAAAAGTTTGCTTCATACACAGGTGGAGAGTTTATCAGTTAAAGTAGAGGAGGTTCTTATCTTGGATAAGTGCAACTACTAAAAGAATGAAGGCAATTGTATGTCCAGTAAAGGAGACATGTACATGCCAGACATACACCTGACCTGAAATGGATTCTTTTTATTAACACTTAGGTGTTATCTCGCTATACCCAGTCTAACAATTTGACCAATAACTAGCTTAATCGTTAACCTAAATTACCTTGCGCCTTAAAAGCTAAGTAAATCTAAGTTGTGTCTAGTGACAGTTCTTAGCTCTTAGTAAATTCTTAACTCAAGATACTACGCTCATTAACACATATCTAATAGTTTGGTCCTGTTGAGTCTCCGTACTGCCTCCTTGTTGTCTAAAAGCTGAATTGCCTCTATATTCGGGTGATAGTGGAGCCTCCGTTCATGGTTTTGTGCTGTTTTTTTAATTATGGCACTGTTTCTATGTTGAGATCTCGATGTAGGCCAGAATTACGTACATACCAAGGAGCGTTAACAATCTACCTGAGTAGTTTATTTTGGAACCTTTGAATAATATTAATATTAGGTGGTTTGGATCACCCTCATATTGCCAAACTGGCCTCAAAATTTGTTTATAGGCCAGTGGTTTGTTTTCCGTTATCATTTCTGACCTTCTTCCTATCAGCCATGATATTTTTCTTTTTCTTATTTCTAATGGCCTTGTTAACAAATGGAATAGGTTTCCTGTTTATTTGTAACTGTATTTTTATATTTTTTTATAGGTAAAGATTTGACTCAAATTCATTTAGTTTTATTTGCTATTTTTATGTCTGCGTGGTTATGCCATCAAGGATACGTTGTGTTTTTTCTGCAGCTTCATGGATGTCTATACCGTTTGACAGCACGGCTATGTCATCTGAAAAAGTAGCTAATAGTGAATTTTGCATGGTAGGAATTTCACTAGTGTAAATGAATAAAATGCGGGACTAGGCGCGCTGCTTGAAATTTGACCCTGAAGGCCTTGTAGACATCGAAAAACATTTCGATTCTACTTTCTTGTTTCCTATTAGTCTGTGTACATGTTTGATCGTGGAATATCTATCTCTAAAAACTTCTGATACTTTCCATATTTTTGGAACATATTTTAGTCTAGATGAACTATTAAAATATGTATTAATTTCAGAATTAGGAGATTTTTTGGTAGTACACGAGTTATTAAGTCGTATCCAGACGCTTTCTTTAAACCTATTTGTTGGTTTATCGTTTTCTCAACTTCTTTTGGCGAAACGGATCGTATTCTATCAGTATCTTTTTCAGACCTCTGTATGATTTCTTCTGCAATGTCCTCGCGGAGGGTTTGGAGTAAAGATTTTTTGCAGGTGTTTTGTGAAGAGTTCTGCCTTTTCTATATTTTCTTTGGCCCATGTGCCATTTTCTTTTTTTAGCGGAAGCAGGACTTTTTGGGCATTTTGTGGTCTTCTATAACGAATCATCTGTTTCACTGTCTGCTGTGATCTCTAGCAGGAATTTGTTAACTGTTTCATTTTTTATTTGTCTGATCTCCCTGGACAGAAGTGTTCAAAATTCTTTGTTTTCAGTTGTTTTGATATTTTTCCAGGTTCTTCTGGCTTTTCATTTTTGTTGAGCTTATTTCTTGATTTCAAGCAGATAGTTGTTTCTATTCGATTTCTTTGTAATTTGTGACGTATTTTTCCAAGCTACTTGGATTACCTCTACAAACTTTTCAATTTCAATATCAACAGTCATGATGACTGGTGAGTGGTCTGAACCAAGATCATACGAATTTTCTACATCTACGAAATGGTGAGGAATTTTTTGGCTTATATAAAAGTGTAATACACCTGGGACCTTATTTCTATCAGTGGGCCGCTATTGATAGCTTTCATTAATTCTCGTCCTTTGGTAGTGGTCAATTTTGATCCCCACTGTCTCTATTTTTGCGTTACAATCGCCTCCCAGTATAAATCCACGTATATTTAACTATTTTAGATAATCTTCCAACTTAGAACTTCTACTTAGAGAACAGTGCGCTACCGCAACTCTTATGTTTTGCTTCTTAGTTCTAACAGTTACTGTCGTAGATTGAATCATTTCTGTTTCATACCTATTTTCGAGTTCATGCCTTATATCGTTTTTACGATGACATTTCCTACTCTTAATGTGTTAGCAGGATGTGTTGTCATATAAGTTACATATGCTTTACATTTTAGGCAACCGTGGTTCGTCAGGTGAGCCTCAGCGATAAGGCAAACGTTAATATTTTTTTTTTGATTTCTTTTTCCATTTTTTCTAATTTATCTTGTATTATTTTTCCATAATTGTTTGTAAGATGTGATAATCCTGGTTTCTTCGTTTGTTTGATTTTTATGGCTGAGACGTATGTGTTACAGCTGTTTTGGGGTTTTCCTTGTATTCTATCTATTCTAAAGTTGTGGTGTTGTTGAACAATTTGTTGCTGATTCGCGCGTTTAGTTTCTTTTTTTTAGGGCAATATTTCTTTCTTTCTTTTTTTGTTTCGAGATTTCGCATCCTCGATAGTTAACAAGATGGTTTTGTTGTAATTTTACACATTTGGGCTTAAGTACAACCCCTTTTTAAGTAATTGTTAGTAGAACGATTTCCAGCGCATTTCATATGTTTCGGTTTTAAATAGCAGTACTTCTGGGTATGTCCAAAACCCTGACAGTTCTTACATTGCGGGATTAGTTTAGTTTTCCTGAGATTTTCTATTTTAGCATTAACTTTATTTATTGTTTCTATACCGCATGTGCTCTTGATGTCCTCCTCCTGCTCTAATGACAGCATAAACGTTGCTAGAGAATATTTATCTCTATTGCTTTGCATTGGTGTAGCTGAGGTTATCTTCAATCCTTTGTTAGCAAAATCTGCAATGACTTTAGATAGTTCACTGGTTCACATGAGGAATGCATGCTTCTAGCCATTGCCCTTATTGGTCTTGTGCGTTTATTCTCATAGAAGTACCTAGTATTTCTCGACTTATTTAGTTGTTCAGTTATCTTCCTGTAATCGCTTTGGTTCTTTAAATTTAATTTAACGTTTTTATTGTATATTATGTTTATTTTAGCACGTGTGTTGCTTTTTTAGTTCTTTTTTTAACACATCCGATATTATTGTAGGAGGGGGAATCCATTGTCTTTTGGTGAATTACTAGCTTTTCTTTTTTATTCTTTCTTCTTGATTTTCCAGATGATATCTAAATTCCTCCCTTATACCTTTTATTTCATTCACTAGTGTGTTAATTTTTGATTCCTTAATAGAGTAATCTCCCAGTATAAAAAAAATCCATTTCCGTTTGTAGGTCACGTTCTTTCACTATTTTTTTATCTGCGCGCATTTATATTCTGTCCCTCGACATCGTACTCTCATGACTATGGTTAATTTAGCTCATGTTTAATTTTCATTTCGATTTATCATTTGTACTTTTCATTATTTACTATCATTACCGCCACATATGGTTATATCTTGGTTCGTTCAACCCTTATTGCATCACTCCGAGAACGCGTACCTTACCAAATCACAAACATACACATTGATAATTGCAATTATAGTCAAAAATCGCATGTAATAATTACATTAATTTCACAGTGTTAAAATACAACAGTGTCGTGTACTTTAATGAGCCATTTATTTTCAAAAATTTAATTTCGTTTGATTCTATTTTTAGGTCAATGGGTCGTGGGTTTTTTCTTGATGATTGATCGTCATGCATTTATGAGAATCCTAATATAGTCTCGATTCCAAGAATTGGTTCTGTCTTGGAATTAAGTGATTTGGTTTGCTTCATCGAGATTGATGCGTCATGAATTTCTGAGAAACTTTAGGTACTTTCAAAGATTAATTTTTAGATAACCCTAAAGAGACGGATAGTTGTGTATTTATGAGTACCTTTAAATCCTGAATGTACAGGGTATACAGAGAAGGGGATATCAGGTTATATAGAGAATAGGTTAATAGTATACAAGGTATACAGAAAACACGATGCTCTACTTGTAGTCTTTTTTATAGTGCTAATTATATACCGAATAGATCTTTCTAACCTTATTTTCCCTCTTGAGGAGACATATCTATCGTAGATGTGAACTCCCCCTCTTAGTCTTCATTTTAGGACCATTTTTTATGTTCATTTTTGTTCCTGGGTAAACGATTGTGAGAAGGACTTTCCTCCTTCTAGCAACTTTTACCTATTAAACTTTTGCTGTTTCTTTATGCAGGTATGGGTGAACACGTGAACTGATTTCTATCCGACGAGTTATAACTTGCAAGATTGACATTTAATTTAATTTTTTTCTTGGACGAGTCATGAAAGTTAGTGCTTTACCTAAGAAACACATGCTAACCTTAGCTCAGCTCTGAACCATCCATTTTTGGTGAAGTCGCACTTATCCTCTCTGTTTTACCATGCTAACAAACCTTTTCCTTAGCCAAGGTCAACTCTTTCAGTTAGGATGCGCTTAGCTGAGATAGCAACATCCCCTCAACTTTAGTATGGAATCAAAGCTTTGCCATAGACAAGACTGACCTTTCAGCAGAGTTTCACTTATTCAAAACGCAACCCCCTCTAGATGAGGAACATATTTCCTTCTTCGTCAAGAGCAATCGTTTTTAGCAAAGTTCCAGTTACTAGCAAATTTTACCTATTAAATTTTTGTTGTTTACTTATCTAGGCAGTTATGGGTGGATACGTGACTTTATTTCTATCATACGGGTTGTAACTTGCAAGCTCGACATTTCATTTAATTTTTTCGTGTACCAATTTAAATACATACACATTGAATGTTAACTATGATAGACTTTGAGAGAATCTTATGTAGAAGAAAAGTTAAAGATTCTGAAGGTCTAAAACAGATGAAAATTTGTTTGTCTAATATACACTTGGAGACAATTTTTAAACTTTATTTCACCTATTCTTAATGCACAGTTTTACAACGCCTTAGAACATAATATTTTTAGTTAGAGCCTACTTATTCGTCTTCGATTATATTTGTTTGCAAGCTTTCAAGAGAGCAGCTGTATTAATAACGTTTCAATGGATATCAAGCACCAATTAAACTTATTGATAGGTGAATAAATTAGCCCATACATAACTGACATTTATGACAGTGGTACTTAATGCTATACAATTAAGATAATACTTCATACAGAATAGGCCATTTTAAATGCATCGCCTATTCTAACCCTCTTCGCTTTAAACCTATCCATATACCATCATCTGGAAGCGGCAGTAAACTTGTTTTACTGAGCACAATAGGAATTTGTGTTTTTGAAGTGGGAACAATGTCAAAATTTTTTACTGTTTCTGCAATGAGTAATTTTGCTTCTAATAAGGCAAAACGAGATCCTACAATATTAAATATTACAAGAGAAAACGCGTAAATTCTGTAAGTTGCCTACCGATACAATTTCTTGGTCCAACTCCAAATGGGATATATGTACATGGATGAATTCGACTTTTATTTTCCTCATTAAATCTCTCTGGATCAAACTTCTCAGGATTAGGGTAATACCTTTCATCACGGTGCATGGCAAAGATTGCACAGACTATAACTGAATTTTTTTCTAAGTATACATCTGACTCATTTGCTTCTTGTGCTTCAATTACGTAGGGACGTACTGCTTTTCTATTAAGAATTGGAACAGGAGGCCATTTGCGTAAGGTTTCTAAAACATATTAATTAGTGTAAACCTATACGGAACGGAATTTACCTGAAACCACCATATCTAAGTACTTCATACTCATTAATTTTTCATAAGTGAGCTCTCCATTAGTAAGCTTAACAGTTCCTTGAATTTCGTCCCGTAGCTTTTTCTGAATGTCAGGATTAATAGCTAATTCATAACATGCATAACTCATTAGCGTGGAAACAGTTTCAAAACCAGCAAAAAAGAATATGAGAGCTTGAGCAGTAATAATTTCATCTGTAAATTCAAGGTTTGCTTTTTTATGAACTTTTCCAAATTCCGATTCCTCAGCAACCGCAAACCCGGCTTCTGGCACAGAATGGGAATCCTCTTCGAATTTGAGTCGACCCTTTCTTGCTTCCATTAATAAGTGAAGCATATCCGGCCTAACAATTTTCTTTTCTTCTCTTATTCTTAAAGTATCTTTTACGAGCGTTGTAAAAAATTCTCTCACTTCCTTACTAAATATGGAAACATTAATAACCTGGAAATAATAAAAAAAGTGAGCTTTAACTCCGCTTTGAAATACTGACCTTTGCTAAAAATGTAGAAACAAAACTTATAATAATAGCCACTCTAATAGTTCCACTAAAATTGGTTAGTTTTTTTGCCAACAAATAAAATTCATTATTAGGGTCAGCTTGAGAATCACAAGTAACGCCAAAAGCGCATGTTGCTATAACATCATTTGCAAATCGTGCCAACACATCTTTTGCGTTAATTTCAGTTGTTCCCTCTTTTGATTTATAAAAATTAGAAAACTCTTTCGCACATTCCTTCATTAACATAAACATGGACTTCATTTTACTACTAGTAAAGGAAGGGCTTAATGTAGAGCGTATCTGGTGCCATTCTTCCCCTCCTACGTAACTTTATTGCACAATCCATAATACAGTGAAATCATACTTACTTTTGATGGCAAACAAGTTCTTACTCCATAAAGGGTCAATTTCATTAGGAATTATGTCTCGGTGGTCAGGGAAAGTTTCAAATTCCTTAACCATAATTTTTTTAATTAAATCTGGATCTGTTAAGATTAAGCCTGGTTTAACAAAGTTGTATACCCCAATATATCTACAATGTTAACTATTATTTTAAACAGAGAACATTAAAAAAGTTACCTTCCGTTTGGATAACGTTTATAAATCTTTTGGAAAAGTTCTACAGTTGAGGTTTTCTTTAACACCACCGGTAACCAATTTCCAAAAATTGGTAACGGTTTTTCATGTTGAACCTTCTTTTCTTCCCAATATTTGAGCGGTTTTATTATATAATAGTACGCACAAAACAATAATAAATTTATTAGTATTATAATCCACATGTTCGTGTAACGTAGTTTTAATGACGACTGATTTAAAGTAAATTATCTCTTAATACTTCGTATCTGTAGATAAATATACCTACTTTAAACCATTTCCTTGAAAACCTGTTATGAGAACGTCGTAACCACAATACTTTATTCTCTAAACATATAATTATGTAAATACGATTACTACCAAAGCGTAACAGTAAATGTAGTATCGAGTTGTAATTTGCATTTTAGAATTACAATTCCATCGTGTACGTTAAAATATATACTTATCTATTAAGTAGTCTAATGTATAAAGGATATAATATCTGATAATTTATTAAGATGTTTATAGATTAGAACACTTTGGCTTTAAATATTGTGCAATCCCACTTCACAATATTTATCTAAGCATTAAAATCTATTAAACATAAGCAAATTACTATTCACTCAATTGCAACACTTTCGCATATATACTCGTATTCGATGAATCAAACATCCGGTATCAGTTTCCACCATCCTTCCTTTTTAGTTTAAGCGGTGGTACTTTTGGTGATAACAACTCCCTTATCTCCTGCTTTGGCATCCATTATTCCATTTGTCTGGTTGGCGAGAGTAGCTATATGTTCCTTAGGTGAGTGGCGTATCTTTCAAGTGCTTTACAATCACTTATAATTGTGTATCCAATTCCCCTTCTATCTATTACTGTATATTCTCTGTCTTCAAATCGACATTCCAATTCGTTGAAGGAGTCTGCACTTTGTGTTAATACTATGTCACCTGGTTCTATATTAATGTTATTTGCACATCATTTTTGTCCTCTCTCTTATTCCGTTTGGGTGTTTACCTTCCAACATACACAAATACAAAGGTATATAGAAGGTTATGCAATAGATTTTTTCTACACAATTCGTTTAGCAAAGTTTCGCTAAAATCGCCCATAGCGCGTGCGTGCATGCGTGCGTGCGTGCATGCATACGAGCGTATTTGCGAGCGTACGTGCGTGCTTGCATGCGTGCGTGGGTTCGTGCGTGCGTGCGTGCGTGCGTGTGTGTGCGTGTGTGAGCGTGTGTGAGTGTGTGTGCGTGTGTATGCGTATGTGTGCGTGTTTGTGCGTATGTGTGCGTGTGTGCGTGTGTGTGCGTGTGTGTGTGTGCGAGTGTGTGCGCATGTGTGCGCGTGTGTGAGTGTGTGTGCGTGTGTTCGCGTGTATGCGCGTGTGTGCACGTGTGTGCGTGTGTGTACCTGTGCGCGTGTGTGTGCGTATGTGCGTGATGTGCGTATACGTGTGCGTGTGATGTGTGCGTGTGCGTTCGTGCGCGGTGTGCTGTGTGCATGTATGTGCGTGTGTGCGCGCGCGTGCGTGTGCGCGTGTGTGTGTGCGCGTCTGTGGGTCTGGGTCTGGGTCTGTGTGTGTCTGTGCATGTATGCGTCTGTGCCTCCTGCGCATGTGCGCCTGTGTGTCTGTGTCTGTGTCTGTGAGTCTGTCTGTGTCTGTATTTGTGTCTGTGTCTGTCTGTGCCTGTGTCTGTGTCTGTGTCTGTGTCTGTGTCTGTGTCTGTGTCTGTGTCTGTGTCTGTGTCTGTGTCTGTGTCTGTGTCTGTGTCTGTGGGTCTGTCTGTGTCTGTATTTGTGTCTGTGTCTGTCTGTGCCTGTGTCTGTGTCTGTGTCTGTGTCTGTGTCTGTGTCTGTGTCTGTGTCTGTGTCTGTGTCTGTGAGTCTGTCTGTGTCTGTCTTTGTGTCTGTGTCTGTCTGTGCCTGTGTCTGTGTCTGTGTCTGTGTCTGTGCTGTGTCTGTGTCTGTGTCTGTGTCTGTGTCTGTGTCTGTGTCTGTGTCTGTGCCTGTGTCTGTGCCTGTGTCTGTGTCTGTGCTGTGTCTGTGTCTGTGTCTGTGTCTGTGTCTGTGTCTGTGTGCCTGTGCTGTGTCTGTGTCTTCTGTGTGTGTTTCTGTGTCTGTGTCTGTGTCTGTGTCTGTGTCTGTGTCTGTGTCAGTGTCTGTGTCTGTGTCTGTGTCTGTGCCTGTGTCGCGTCTGTGCCAGTGTCTGTGTCTGTGCCAGTGTCTGTGTTTGTGTCTGGTCTGTGTCTGTGTCTGTGCCTGTATCTGTGTCTGTGTCTGTGTCTGTGTCTGTGTCTGTGTCTGTGTCTGTGTCTGTGTCGTGTCTGTGTCTGTGTCTGTGTCTGTGTCTGTGTCTGTGTCTGTGTCTGTGTCTGTGCTGTGTTGTCTGTGTCTGTGCCTGTGTCTGTGTCTGTGTCTGTGTCTGTGTCTGTGTCTGTGTCTGTGTCTGTGTTTGTGTCTTTGTCTGTGTCTGTGTCTGTGTCTGTGCCTGTGTCTGTGACTGTGCCCGTGCCCGCCCGTGCCTGTGTTTATTTTGCGATAACACCAAGAGTAAGTAATAACTTTTGAAGGTATAATTTCCAATATCGAAAACTCCATTAAATCATTCCTTTTTGATGCTGTTAATGATGTTAGATATAACACCGTTAACATATTATATAAAAAAAACCTTCAAAGAGCAACTTATCCTTTCGCCAATAACGTGGTTTACTTGATATTAAACGCAATGAAAGTATAATAATATTAAAATCAGATAAAGGTAATGCAACTGTTATATTAAATATGAATGATTATAACAATGAGATAGAACAATTGTTGGGACCAGAAGCTTATCGTGAATTACCTAAAGATTCAACAAAAAAGTTTCTTTTAAAAAGTAAAGAACTAACTAACTCTGAAGCTATTTCACCAAAACCGCATGGTTTACCCAAAATTCATAAACCTTTAAGACCTATTGTTAGTGCAATTGGTTCTTCTACATATAGCCTTGCAAAACATTTTACATTTTTATTACAACATCATAATATAGGAAAAACACCCCATTACATTAAAAATTCTGCCGACTTTATTGAAAAAATTGAAGAGGGTGATATAATAGTTAGTTTTGATGTTTGTTTTTACAAAAGTGCCTCTAAAAGAAACTATTGACTACATTGATCATCTTTTTCCGAAGGTCATAACCATTCTTTTTCAGCATTGTCTTACTACAACTTATTTTCAGTGGAATAGTAAATTTTATGAACAGATTGGAGGTGTAGCAATAAGTAGTCTCCATAGTCCTGTTATAGCTAATTTTTACATGGAAAAATTTGAAACATTAGCGTTACAAGGTACACCTAAAAAACCTTCAGTTTGGTATAGATATGTAGATGACACATTTGTTATTTGGAGACATGGAGAAGAAGCACTGCATGAGTTTTTGGTTTTTATAAATGGTGTACATCACAGTATTCAGTTTACCATGGAAAAAGAAACTAATAGAAGTTTACCATTACTTGACATATTAATAGCTAAAAATAATAATTCACTATCTTTTAAAGTTTAAAGGCAAAATAATACGTCTTAATTTTGATTTTAATTTTGACTTTTGGTATGTCTAGGTTTTTTGCTGTGTTTTTCCTAGACCTTGAAGTAAATGCTTTACCAATTATATGTTAAATTACCACAGCACTATAATTTAACATAAGTAGTTGAAATTAAGGTTAAAATTAAAAATTATAAAAAACGTTCTGCATTATGCTTTTCATTGTTAATAACACTTGCACTTATTGACAAAGATATTTCTTTGTTATATTTAACTGGATTGTTTTATCTGATGTTATGTTTATATTTGTGAATGCCTCTATCATTCTGAAATTGAAGTTTTTCACAACTTTACACTTACATCATAACTTGATCAAGTTTTGTTAAATGTGTTTTTTGGCTGACATTTTTCATTGTTAGCTTTCGTTGTAGAGAGTGTTCTGATTTGTCATCTTTAAGACAGTTTAACAATATTGAATTTTTAATGACCTAGTTATTCTTTACTAAAATTTAATTCTATAGTTGGATTTTCGAATACTGTGCATCTCTTTTCTAGAAACTCATGTAACTTAGGCAACGCTTTAATATCTCTTTCTTCCTCAAATATTTTCTTCGAAATATAATCCAGCTCTTGCTGAAAATTGAAAATTAATAATGCTTCAAGAATTTTTTTATCTTTGAGTTTTAAGTTTTTCAATGACTCTAAATTACTTTGACAAGTAGTGGTAAAATCTCTCAAATTCTCTGGCTTACACTTTGTTATATGGAGCATTTAAAATACTACTAAAAAAAGAATTCACAATTTTATTTTTATTTCCAAATCTTTTCTTTAACAGTGAAACTGCAGTAACAAAATTATCACTAGTTACTCTTAATGAATTTCAATACTTGAAGCTTCACCATTTAGCAATGTCTCTAAATAATAACGTTTTTCAACATTTGTAAATTGACTATTTTTATCAATAAGCAAGGTGAACAAATCAAAAAATGTTTCCCATTCAGAAAAATTACCAGAGAGTTGAGGTATATTAATTTGCGGCAATTTTATTTTGGGATAACAGTGAGATACTATATTGACACTGTCAGTTCGAGAAATGTGACTATCAGAGAAAATGATATTTTTAGGAGATAATTCTTCTATATAATTTCCAATTGCAGCAAGTGTATCATTGTAACAATTAAACCTTATGAAATACGTTTTAAGTAAATTAAAATATGGCGTAATAAAGATTAATATAAAAGTGAAACACAAAATGTTCTTTATTGTGAACTACTTGGGAAAATACCTGAATCTTCTTGGAAAGTTGAAAATTCACTTAGGTTTTTTTGGAGATTTGAAAGTACATCTTCAAATTAAACTGCATTCGGCTTCCTTAAAAGACTGCGACTCACCAAATCGTAACTGATTTATCCTGGCTCGATGTAGGATGTACGAAACTGATTTATCCGGCTCGATGGGACCAAAAATGTAGGATTTCTGTTTTATTTTATTTTGAGAACACGAAGGACCATGGGATTTAAAAAAACCCTTTCTTTAACACAATTGAACTTCAATACAAAACTAAGATAATATTACACAATGTCCGACTCCAACAGAATTCGTAAAATTCTTACAAACGCAAAGAGTAATTAAATGTGCACATAATTTAAGCGAGAACGAGAGATATATTTTTTAAGGTTAGGATATGATTACATTTAGAGTAGTGTATTTTCGTAGAATTAAAATAAATTATTAAATATTTGTGAAAAACTAAACTAACTCGTGTTACATCTCCGTAACTACAACAACAACGCAATTCATTTTTCTTTTCTTGTATATGCACCGGGTTGGAAAATATTTCTTCAACAGCGACAAAACGTATTGCCTTAGTGCACGCGAGCCATATGTTATGACTACACGCTGTTGGCCGTTTGGACCAAATATACCAAAAAGATTTAGTTATACATCAATTTCGATGTGAAAATGGCAAACCAAATGTTTCGATGGGCAAGAACTAATAATGGTAGTTTTATGGTGTTGGTCACCATACAAGCCCGCATACGCGATTAAACGCCCGTGGGTTCAAAGATCCTCAAACTTTATTTATGCACCAATCTAATTGTGAAAACGGCTGTACTTAACTCTGCAGTAGACAACGACTACATATTATAATTTTACGGTGTTATGTATACACCACCATGATTTCACAGTTATTTTAAATGTACTGGTTTTAAATTGACAAAATCGGTTACTTTACTTAATATATACAATACGTAATAACAAAGCATACATTAATAGTTACGTGTACACTATCCTACAATTAAAACTTGTCGACGTTGGCAGTTGCAAATTCAGATAAATCTAGTAACACTATACTTAAAGGGGATTATAATTTATAGCACGTCATTTCCAGCACATTCGTCATGCAAACAGAAAAAAGCAAATAAATACTAATAAAGCTAATCAAGTAATATAGTTGAATGTGAACTTTCCGGAAAAAAGAGTCCACACATTATTATATTTTTGATTCCCTATAAAACGTCCTCATTTCTTCAACAAGAATCCTGTATAAAGGTACAAATTTTACGCAGTTGCTATCAAAGGATATTAAATAAATAAGTATAAGTGGTACATAGTTTTGTACAGGAAAAGAATCCATAAATACTGATAATATGAATTGATACATATATGGGACTTCTAACTTTCACGATTATTATTCATAATTATAATACTTATCTTTTGAGTATAAATCATCGTCGCCAGTAAATGATAGCAGTTTCGAAATATTTATTGTAGAACAAATGTATGTTACAGTTTTTTGAAACAATGTATAAACGGTAAGCTACGACACCGTAAAAACAGATTGTCACATTATACATTGGATGTACAAAAAGCATATTCAGTCTGTCAGTGAGAAGTGACGATTTACTTGTTCAAATTTTACGTGCTTGTAAGAGGTTTTGGAAAAGCTAAATATCAGTAAAACTTGTAATATGAATTTCTTTGTAAAAATGTAACATATGTGAATGAGTTTTTATTAATAAAAAAATATATTGCTTAATACTAATATACTATATAAATATATATCTGTAAATGCGTAGAGTTGAAATTACAAAGTATTAATAAGAAATTAGGATTTTTTACAAAACAATAACTTATAACGAGAATACCTCATAATGTTAGTAGTAATGACCGTTATCTAGTGTCAGATACTATCACATGCTGTTAGATATGAATATAACTAATAATTATTTCGATTAGTAGATAATTAGTTGCATTCCACAACAAAATGGATACACCGACGCTGAAATGTGCGATGTGTCCTTTAGGATCTTGCTGGTAGAAACTCTCTTGAAGGAAGACGTCTGTATGAAGAAAGATATACTCAACATGTGATTTTAAGTCATACATTTGTTCATTTTCATTAACGGCTAAGTGATTTATCCCGGATTTTTGAACGTATCTTCAAAACTAGGCATTTCCAGACACATGTTGATATAAACTTTTCTTCTTATTGGTGTGACAGGAACACACTTTTAAAATATTTCCCACATATTATGAGTCACTCCGTACAGTAAGGAAATTAAAGGAAAGGTGCAAATAAACATAAACAAAACAACATATTCGAATCGATATAGGGAATAAAGACTTGAGCGTAAGAGGCGAAATCAATAAACGGTCACCGACAATCAAGTATTAGGGAGCAATTGAACGCTTTCTTGAGACATGTAGATGAAGCTTGTGCGAGATCAACAATAAACGATAATGTAACACTGTCTCATGTGGCGAAAACAGAAAAAAGGGAAATTAAATTAGAATTTTTAACAGCATAGCACATAGCATTATCCTGAGCGGGGCAGCGAAATGACCGACCGCAAAACAACTATAGATCAGAACAATTAAATCTAAGGTTCAAATTGGACAGTGAAGTGATATAGACCCGTAAAACGAATTAAATACATAAAATGGCCAACTAGGAAGAAGTAAGAGAGTAGCAATTCAAAACAAACATGCAGAGAAAAAGAACAATTAAATCAAAATACGCATAAAACCAAGAAACAGGCAATCGTTTCCAATTCATCATTTGTGATCGTTATTATAACCCAAACTGTATTGTTTAACTGAGAAATGTATTAACCCCTTTACTAGTAATTTTCTTAGAGAGAAAATTATCCACTTTTCATCAAGTAGACAATTTCTGTCTTAACATATTGCCTACATAGATAAACCACACCGATAATACAAAAATAAAGAATGGAATTAAGAATATGACAACGGATGTGTCGTAATTCCATCATAACGTTTTTACCTTTCAACCTCCATATACATATGTATGTATAGAAGGTTATACAATCGCTAAATCGATTTATTAGCTCACTTTACAACGTTTGACAAGGTTTGGCCAAGATCGGATATAATGTCTGTGTATGTGGATATATGAACGTATATGTTCACGAATTGTATTTAAGCTTGTTTCATTTCTCCTTGAGCTGATTAGATAAACAAACATGATCCAGTTTAAAAGTGGCTTATGCACATGAGTTGAGTCCCTGACCTCATTGTGGTGGTTGGGGGGTGATGGGAGAAGTGAGAGAAACGATGGAGACCAGGCAGAGGAGAGAAAGAGAGAACTAGTCGTAGTGGTCAAGAGAAAGATAGACCTGAGATGCGAGAGAGGGGAGAGAGAGACGGGGGATACGAGAGAGATGTAAGAAACGAGCGAGACGAGGGAGAAGAGAGAGATACGGTAGAGACGAGGGAAACGAGAGAGGCGAGGGAGACGAGCACGATCAAGTTTTATTACAGAAAACATGCGCTAGTTTAAAAATACACCACTGGATGACGTCACAGTCAAATCTGCTTTTAAAAATAAGTGTAATCACACGCGCAAAGAACGTGAACATCATATTTCCATTTTCATGGGCAGTCCAACTTTTGCGTAATTAGCTAATTAGGGTTCTAGCTGTACTTAAATAGTGGAAGGTTGTTTTTTTGTGGTTACATAACTGGTGAAATCGTACTTTATATTAATGATGGCTGCAAGACTAAGTACTTTACATTATTCAGCTATAGGCGAGACGCCTAAAGTGAAATGTGTTGTAAGCAGCTGTTTACCCTGATAAGGCGTTCGTCCAATACGTTCATCGCCAACAACACTGGTAAGTGCTCGTGTTTTATTTTAACCCTTACCCCTTATTTTATTTTCTTTATTTAATTGCTAGAGGTCTTATTTCAAGTTTGGCTGTATTTGCTGTTATATAGGTATTTTTACCGAATTAATGATGAGCGTGGTTAAAATAAAACAGCGTCCTATAGCTGCCATACGAAATAAAATCGGTGTTAGCTTCAAAACGCTTGTGTATTATCAAAATTGTAAATGAAAGTCAGATTGTTTATTTACCACGGGGTATTTAACCGTTTTCAAAACGAAATAGTACGTTCAAGATTGTTTATAAATCTAGGGCCCTTTTTACCAGAGGTATTTTCGAATTTGCGATATATTATTATGACTGTCTAATGATAATGATAAGTGTTGGGTAAAATAAATCACAGAGCACTATAATTGTCTTACGAAATGAAATTGGTTTTAGTTTCAAATCAAATGTGTATTACCAAAATTGAGAATGGAGGTCAGATTGTTCATTTGTCTATGGGCACTTATCCATTTTCAAAAACGAAATAGTGTGTTCAAGCGTGCTTATACATCAAGGTCCCTCTTGGCACATTTGCGATAAGGCATTCCTTGTATATAAAATAATATAGCGATCTGATTTCGAGTTTGATTATATCCTTTATTATATAGGTATTTTTATCAGTTTAACTGTGAAACGTACTTTAGCACTATGCAAAAAGCGTCAATAGTGTTACATGCTAATTTGGTATATATTGACAGGAATGCCGAAGGATTTTCCTAAGCTATAAGTAACGCCAGACCGGTATTTTTGAATTGAAAGCGACTTTTTGCAAACTGCAAGTTATGACATGTTTGATGGAGATTGAATTGGTTGAAATTGATTTGCGGATGATGGACTGTTTTGCTCTGAGTGTAGGTTAGCCTTACCTACACAGTAAGTGGTCGCTTATAGGAGCTAGGTATATAAAGTGGGAGAATCGCTACCTGAAGGTTATAAAGAATTATTAGTACTGCTTCTTGTCTTGTTTAACTAATTTCACAGACACACAGACACACAGACACAGACACAGATACAGACACAGACACAGACACAGACACAGACACAGACACAGACACAGATACAGACACACACACACACACACACACACACACACACACACACACACACACACACAGACACAGACACAGACACAGGAACAGGAACAGGCACAGGAACAGACACAGACATACACAGACAGACACAGACACAGACACAGATACAGACACAGACACACACAGACACAGACACAGACACATAGACAGATACAAACACAACCACAGACGCAGACACAGACACAGGTACATACACTGACACAGACACAGACACAGACACAGGCAGAGACACAGACACAGATACAGACTCAGACACAGACACAGAGACAGACAAAGACACAAACACAGACGCAGACACAGACACAGACACAGACACAGATACATACGCTGACACAGACAACACAGACACAGGTACAGACACAGATACAGACACAGACACAGACACACACAGACACAGACACAGAGACAGATACAAACACAAACACAGACGCAGACACAGACACAGATACATACACTGACACAGACACAGACACAGACACGGGCACAGACACAGACACAGACACAGACACAGACACAGACACAGACACAGACACAGACACAGAGACAGACAAAGACACAAACACAGACGCAGACACAGACACAGACACAGACACAGACACAGATACATACACTGACACAGACACAGACACAGGCACAGGCACAGGCACAGACACAGACACAAACACAGACACAGACAGAGACACGGACACAGACACAGACACAGACACAGACTTAGACACAGACACAGACACAGACAAAGACACAGACACAGACACAGACAGGGACACAGACACAGACACAGACACAGACACAGACACAGACACAGACACAGACACAGACAGGGACACAGACACAGACACAGATACAGACGCAGACACAGACACAGACACAGACACAGACACAGACACAGACACAGACACAGACACAGACACAGACACAGACACAGACACAGACACAGACACAGACAACACAGATACAGACACAGACACAGGCACAGGTACAAAGACAGGCAGACACAGACAGACACAGACACAGTCACAGACACACACAGGCACAGGCACAGACACAGACACAGACACAGACACAGACACAGACACAGACACAGACACAGACACAGACACAGACACAGACACAGACACAGTCACAGACACAGGCACAGGCACAGACACAGGCACCGGCACAGACACAACCACGGACACGGACACAGGCATAGACACAGGCACAGGCACAGACACAGGTGCAGACACATACACAGACACAGACACAGAGACAGACACAGGCACAAACACAGACAGACACAGTCACAGGCACAGGTACAAACACAGACAGACACAGACAGACACAGATACAGGTACAGAGACAGGTACAGGCACAAACACAGGCAGACACAGACAGACACAGACACAGGCACAGGCACAGACACAGACACAGACACAGACACGGATACAGACACAGACACAGGCACAGGCACAGGCACAAACACAGACACAGACACAGACACAGACACAGACACAGACGCAGACTTAGACGCAGACACAGACACAGATACAGACACAGACTCAGGCACAGACTCAGACACAGACACAGAAAGACACAGACACAGGCACAGACAGGCAACGGCACAGACACAACCACGGACTCGAACATAGGCATAGACACAGGCACAGGCAAAGACACAGATGCAGACACAGGCACAGGCACAGGCACAGTCACAGGCACAGGCACAGGCACAGGCACAGGCACAGGTACAGGCACAGGCACAGGCACAGGCACACGCACAGGCACAGGTACATGCACAGACACAGACACAGACACAGACACAGACACAGACACAGACACAGACACAGACATAGACACAGACACAGACACAGACACAGACACAGACACAGACACAGACACAAACACAGACACAGACACAGACACAACAGACACAGACACAGATACAGACACAGACTCAGACAGACACAGACACAGACACAGACACAGACACAGACACAGACACAGACACAGACACAGACACAGACACAGAAACAGACACAGACACAGACACGGACACAGACACAGACACAGACACAGACACAGACACAGACACAGACACAGACACAGACACAGACACAGACACAGACACAGACACAGATACAGACACAGACACAGACACAGACACAGACACAGACACAGACACAGACACAGACACAGACACAGACACAGGCACAGTCACAGACACAGGCACAGACACAGACAGTGACACAGACACAGACACAGACACCGACACAGATACAGGCACAGACACAGGCACTGACACAGATAGACACAGAAAGACAAAGACACAGACACAAAGACATATACAGACACAGACACAGACACAGACACAGACACAGACACAGACACACACAAACGCAGACGCACAGACGCATAGACGCATAGACGCATAGACGCGCAGACACAGACACAGACGCAGACGCGCGCACATACACACACACACACACACACACACACACACACACACACACACACACACACACACACACACACACACACAACACACGTACACACCACTCACGCACACACCCACACACACACACCACACCCAACGACACATACACACACACGCACACACACCCACACACACGCACACACGCACACACGCACACACGCACACACTGTCACACACACGCGCACACATGCACACGCACGCACACACACGCACACACACGCACACACACGTACACACATGCACACACGCGCACAAACGCACACACACGCACTCACACTCACATTCACGCACACTCACGCACGCACGCACGAACCCACGAACGCACGCAAGCACCCACGTACGATCGCATGCGCGCTCGTACGCACGCACGCACGCATGCTCGCACGCATGCACGCACGCGCCATGGGTTATCTGTGCGAAACTTTCCTAAACGAATTGCATAACCTTCTATACCTACCTAGGTATTTGTGTATGTTGGAAGGTAAACACCAAAACGGAATAAGAGAGAGGACAAAAAATGAGGTGCAAATAACATTAATATAGGACCAGGTGACATAGTATTAACACAAAGTACAGACTCCTTCAACGAATTAGAATGTCGATTTGAAGACCTAGAATATACACGGAATTGGATACACAATTATAAGGGATTGTAAAGCACTTGAAAGACACGCCACCCGCCTAAGGAAAATACTAGCTACTTTCGCCTAACAGATAAATGGAATAATGGATGCCAAACCAGGGGATAAGGGAGTTGTTATCACCAAAAGTACCACCGCTTAAGCTAAAAAGGAAGGATTGTGGAAACTGATACCGTCTGTTCGATATATCGAATACGAGTATATTTGCGAAAGTGTTGCAATTGAGTGAATAGTAATTTGCTTATGCTTAATAGATTTTTATGGTTAGATAAATATTGTGAAGTGGGGCTGCGTAATATTCACGGCCAAAGTGTTCTAATGTATAAACATCCTTAATAAATTATCATTTGGGTAGTAATCGTATTTACATAATTATATGTTTAGAGAATAAAGAATTGTGGTTACGACGTTCTCATAACAGTTTTTCAAGGAAATAGTTTAAAGTAGGTATATTTATCTACAGATACGAAGTATTAAGAGATAATTTACTTTATATCAGTCGTCATTAAAACTACGTTACACGAACATGTGGATTATAATACTAATAAATTTATTATTGTTTTGTGCGTACTATTATATAATAAAACCGCTCAAATATTGGGAAGAAAAGAAGGTTCAACATGAAAAACCGTTACCAATTTTTGGAAATTGGTTACCGGTGGTGTTAAAGAAAACCTCAACTGTAGAACTTTTCCAAAAGATTTATAATCGTTATCCAAACGGAAGGTAACTTTTTTAATGTTCTCTGTTTAAAATAATAGTTAACATTGTAGATATATTGGTGTATACAACTTTGTTAAACCAAGCTTACTCTTAACCGATCCAGATTTAATTAAAAAAATTATGGTTAAGGAATTTGAAACTTTCCCTGACCACCGAGACATAATTCCTAATGAAATTGACCCTTTATGGAGTAAGAACTTGTTTGCCATCAAAGGTAAGTATGATTTCACTGTATTATGGATTGTGCAATAAAGTTGCGTAGGAGGGGAAGAGTGGCACCAGATACGTTCTACATTAAGCCCTTCCTTTACTAGCAGTAAAATGAAGTCAATGTTTATGTTAATGAAGGAATGTGCGAAAGAGTTTTCTAATTTTTATACATCAAAAGAGGGAACAACTGAAATTAACGCAAAAGATGTATTGGCACGATTTGCAAATGACGTTATAGCAACATGCGCTTTTGGCGTTACTTGTGATTCTCAAGCTGACCCTAATAATGAATTTTATTTGTTGGCAAAAAAAGTAACCAACTTTAGTGGAACTATTAGAGTGGCTATTATTATAAGTTTTTTTTCTACATTTTTAGCAAAGGTTAGTATTTCAAAGCGGAGTTAAAGCTCACTTTTTTTATTATTGCTAGGTTATAAATGTTTCCATATTTAGTAAGGAAGTGAGAGAATTTTTTACAACGCTCGTAAAAAATACTTTAAGAATAAGAGAAGAAAAGAATATTGTTCGGCCGGATATGCTTCACTTATTAATGGAAGCAAGAAAGGGTCGACTCAAATTTGAAGAAGATTCCCATTCTGTGCCAGAAGCCGGGTTTGCGGTTGCTGAGGAATCGGAATTTGGAAAAGTTCATAAAAAAGCAAACCTTGAATTTACAGATGAAATTATTACTGCTCAAGCTCTCATATTCTTTTTTGCTGGTTTTGAAACTGTTTCCACGCTAATGAGTTATGCATGTTATGAATTAGCTATTAATCCTGATATTCAGAAAAAGCTACGGAACGAAATTGAAGAATCTGTTAAGCTTACTAACGGAGAGCTCACTTATGAAAAATTAATGAGTATGAAGTACTTAGATATGGTGGTTTCAGGTAAATGCCGTTCCATATAGGTTTACACTAATTAAAATGTTTTAGAAACCTTACGCAAATGGCCTCCTGCTCCAATTGTTAATAGAAAATCAATACGTCCCTACGTAATTGAAGCACAAGAACCAAATGAGTCAGATGTCTACGTAGAAAAAAATTCGGTTATAGTCTGTGCAATCTTTGCCATGCACCGTGATGAAAGGTATTATCCTAATCCTGAGAAGTTTGATCCAGAGAGATTTAATGAGGAAAACAAAAGTCGAATTCATCCATGTACATATATCCCATTTGGAGTTGGACCAAGAAATTGTATCGGTAGGCAACTTACAGCATTTACGCGTTTTCTCTTGTAATATGTAATATTATAGGATCTCGTTTTGCCTTATTAGAAGCAAAATTACTCATTGCAGAAACAGTAAAAAATTTTGACATTGTTCCCACTTCAAAAACACAAATTCCTATTGTGCTCAGTAAAACAAGTTTACTGACGCTTCCAGATGATGGTATATGGATAGGTTTAAAGCGAAGAGGGTTAGAATAGGCGATGCATTTAAAATGGCCTATTCTGCATGAAGTATTATCTTAATTGTATAGCATTAAGTACCACTGTCACAAATGTCAGTTATGTATGGGCTAATTTATTCACCTACCAATAAGTTTAATTGGTGCTTGATATCCATGGAAACGTTATTAATACAGCTGCTTTCTTGAAAGCTTGCAAACAAGTATAATCGAAGACGAATAAGTAGGCTCTAACTAAAAATATGTCTAAGGCGTTGTGAAACTGTGCATTAAGAATAGGTGAAATAAAGTTTAAAAATTGTATGTAATTGTATATTAGACAAACAAATTTTCATCTGTTTTAGACCTTCAGGATCTTTAACTTTTCTTCTACATAAAATTCTCTCAAGGTCTATCATAGTTAACATTCAATGTGTATGTATTTAAAGTGGTGCACGAAAAAATTAAATGAAATGTCGAGCTTGCAAGTTATAACCCGTATGATAGAAATCAGGTCCCGTGTCCACCTATAACTGTCTAGATAAGTAAACAGCAAAAATATAATAGGTAAAATTTGCTAGTAAGTGGAACTTTGCTAAAAACGATTGCTTTTGACGAGGATGGAGATATATTTCTCATCTAGAGGGGGTTGCATTTTGAATCAGTGAAACTCTGCTTAAAGGTCAGTCTTGGCTATGGCAAAGCTTTGATTCCATACTAAAGTTGAGGGGATGTTACTACCTCAGCTAAGTGCACCCTCACTAAAAGAGTTGACCTTGGCTAAGGAAAGGTCTGTTAAAGGTAAAGTAGAGAGGATAAGTGCGACTTCACCAAAAATGGCTGGTTCAGAGCTGAGCTAAGGTTAGCATGTGTTTCTTAGATAAAGCACTAAACTTTCATATAACACGTCGGATAGAAATCAGTTCACGTGTTCACCCAGAACTGCATAAAGAAACAGCAAAAGTTTAATAGGTAAAAGTTGCTAGTTAAGAAGGAGAAAAGTCCTCCTCACAATTGTTTACCCAGGAACAAAGCTGAACATAAGAAATGGTCCTGAAATGAAGACTAAGAAGGGGAGTTTACATCTACTATAGATATGTCTCCTCAAGAGGTAAAATAAGGCTATAAAGATCAATTCAGTATATAATTAGCACTATAAAAAAGACTACAAATAGAGCATCGTGTTTCCTGTATACCTTGCATATTATTAACCTATTCTCTATATAACCTTCTATCCCCTTCTCTGTATACCCTGTACATTCAGGATTCGTTGGTGTCTTCTAGTTCTTGTCCAAGAAACAAACCCACAACTCATTAATCTAAATACTAATACTGAAAGAACGATTATTTAAAGGTACTTAGAAATGCACAACTATCCGTCTCTTTAGGGTTATCTAAAAATTGGTCTTTGAAATTACCTAAAGTTTCTCAGAAATTCATGACTCATCAATCTCGAAGAAGCAAACCAAATCACTTAATTCCACGACAGAACCAATTCTTGGAATCGAGATTATATTAGGGTTCTCAGAAATGCATGACCATCAATCGTCAAGAAAGAAACCCACGACCCATTGACCTAAAAATAGAATCAAACGAAATTAAATTCTTGGAAATAAATGGCTTATTAATGTACACGATACGGTGTTGTATTTTAACATTGTGAAATTAATCTAATTATTACATGTGATATTTGACTATAATTGCAATTGTCAATGTGTATGTTTGTGATTTGGTATGGTAGGCGTTCTCGGAGTGATGCGATAAGAGTTGAACGAACCAAGAGATAACCATATGTGGCGGTAGTGATAGTAAATAATGAAAAGTACAAATGATAAATCGAAATTAAAACTAAAACATGAACTAAATTAACCATGGGCATAAGAGTACGATGTCGAGGAGAATATAAATGCGCGCAGACAAAAAAATTGTGAAAGAACGTGACTTACAAACGGAAATGGATTTTTTTTATACTAGGAGATTACTCTATTAAGGAATCGAAAATTAACAAACTAGAGAACGAAATAAAAGGTATAAGTGAGGAATTCAGATATCATCTGGAAAATCAAGAAGAAAGAATAGAAACGAAAAGCTAGTAATTCACCGAAAGACTATGGACTCCCCCTCCCATAATAATATCGGATGTGTTAAAAAAGAACTAAAAAAGCAACACACGTGTCAAAATAAACATAATATACAATAAAAACGTTAAATTAAATTTAAAAAATCAAAGCGATTACAGGAAGATAACTGAAAACCAAATAAGTCGAGATGTAATTGGTACTTCTATGAGAATAAACGCACAAGGTCAATAAGGGCAATGGCTAGAGGCAAATAGGTATGAAACAGAAATGATTCAATCTACGGCAGCAACTGTTAGAACTAAGAAGCAAAATATAATAGTTGCGATAGCCCACTGTCCTCTAAGTAGAAGTTCTAAGTTGGAAGATTATCTAAAATAGTTAAATATACTTGGATTTGTACTGGGAGGCGATTGTAATGCAAAAAAAAGACAGTGGGGATCAAGATTGACCACTAACAAAGAACGAGAATTAATGAAAGCTATCAATAGCCGCCCACGGATAGAAATAAGGTCCCAGGTGTATTAGACTTCTATATAAGCAAAAAATTCCTCGCCATTTCGTAGATGTAGAAAATTCGTATGATCTTGGTTCAGACTACTCACCAGTCATCATGACTCTTGATATTGAAATCGAAAAGTTTGTAGAGGTAATCAAAGTAGCTTGGAAAAAAACGTCACAAATTACAAAGCGAATAGAAACAACTATCTGCTTGAAATCAAGAAATGAGTTCAACAAAAATGAAAATCCAGAAGAACCTGGAAAAATATCAGAACAACTGAAAACAAAGAATTTTGAACACTTCTGTCCAGAGAGATCAGACAAATAAAAAATGAAACAGTTAACAAATTCCTGCTAGAGATCACAGCAGATAGTGAAACAGATGACCCGTTATAGAATAATGGCACATGGGCCAAAGAAAATATAGAAAAGGCAGAACTCTTCACAAAACACTTGCAAAAGATCTTTACCCAAACCCTCTGCGAGGATATTGCAGAAGAAATCATGCAGACGTCTGAAAAAGATACTAACAGGATACCATCCGATTCGCCAAAAGAAGTTGAGAAAACGATAAACCAACAAATATATTTAAAGAAAGCGTTTTAATACGACTTAATAGCTGGTGTACTACCGAAAAACCTCTTAATTCTGAAATTAACACATTTTAAATACTTCATTTAGACTAAAATATGGAAAGTAGCAGAAGTTTTAATAATATTAATACCAGGGAAAACATCAAACAGAGCAGGATCGTATAGGCCAATATCCAATATAATGTTTGAAAAACTATTGATAAACAGTTAAAGCCAATAGGACGAAACCATTAGATATGTGTTAGTGAGCGTAGTATCTTGAGTTAAGAGTAGCATACACTATCGTGTACTATAAGAGCAGAACTTAGCAAGAGTTAAGAACTGTCACTGGACACAACTTAGATTTATTTAGCTTTTAAGGCGCATGGTAATTTAGGTTAAGGATTAAATTAGTTATTAGTCACACTGTTAGACTGAGTATAGCTAGATAACACCTAGGTGTTAATAAAAAGGGTCTATTTCAAGTCAGGTGTATGTCTAGCATGTACATGTCTCCTCTGCAATTGCCTTCATTCTTTTGGTAGTTGCACTTGTCCAAGATAAGAACCTCCTCCACCTCCTCACCACCTGTGTATGAAACAACCCTTTTTAGCAGCGAAATATACCGTAGATGTTAGCAAGTATACGAACCACAACTCTTTCAGCGAATTCGCTATGTCTGTGTCTGTGCCTGTGTGTGTGTCTGTGTCTGTGTCTGTGTCTGGGTCTGTGTCTGTGTCTGTGTCTGTATCTGTGTCTGTGCCTGTGTCTTTGTTTGTGTCTGCGTCTGTGTCTGTTACTATCTCTGTGTCTGTGTCTGTGACTGTCTGTGTCTGTATGTGTCTGTCTGTGTCTGTCTGTGTCTGTCTGTCTGTCTGTGTCTGTCTGTGTCTGTCTGTGTCTGTCTGTGTCTGTCTGTGTCTGTCTGTATCTGTCTGTGTCTGTCTGTATCTGTCTGTGCCTGTCTGTGTCTGTTTGTGTCTGTCTGTGTCTGTACTTGTGCTTGTGCCTGTGTCTGTGTCTGTGTCTGTGTCTGTGTCTGTGCCTGTGTCTGTGTCTGTGTCTGTGTCTGTGTCTGTGTCTGTGTCTGTGTTGTGTGTCTGTGTCTATATCTGTGTCTGTATGTGTGTGTGTGTGTCTTTGTCTGTGTCTGTGTCTGTGTCTGTGTCTGTGTCTGTGTCTGTGTCTGTGTCTGTGTCTGTGTCTGTGTCTGTGTCTGTGTCTGTGTCTGTGTCTGTGTCTGTGTCTGTGTCTGTGTCTGTGTCTGTGTCTGTGTCTGTGTCTGTGTCTGTGTCTGTGTGTGTGTGTCTGTGTCTATATCTGTGTCTTGTTGTGTTGTGTGTGTGTTGTGTGTGTCTGTTGTCTGTGTCTGTGTCTGTGTCTGTGTCTGTGTCTGTGTCTGTGTCTGTGTCTGTGTCTGTGTCTGTGTCTGTGTCTGTGTCTGTGTCTCTGTCAAAAAGACGGAAATTAGTCAAACAAAACAAGAAGCAGTGCTAACAATTCTTTATAACCTTCAGGTAACGATTGTCCCACTGTATATACCTAGCTCCTATAAGCGACCGCTTACTGTGTAGGTACGGCTAACCTACACTCAGAGCAAAATAGTCCATCATCCGCAAATCTATCTCAATCCATTCAATCTCAATCAAACAAGTCATAACTTACAGCTTGCAAAAGTCGCTTTCAATTCAAAAATACCGGTCTGGTGTTACTTACTGCTTGTCAAAATCAATCACAATTCAAAAATACATATGATAGCCTTCGGCATTCCTGTCAATATACACCAAATTGGCATGTAAGACTATTGACGCTTTTTGCATAGTGCTAAAGTACGTTTCACAGTTAAACTGATAAAAATACCTATATAATAACGGATATAATCAAACTCGAAATCAGATCATTATATTATTTTATATACAAGGAGTTCCTTATCGTAAATGTACCAAGAGGGCCCTAGGCTTATAAGAAAGCTTGAACACATTATTTCGTTTCTGAAAAGGAACAATCTGACCTCCATTTTCTATTTTGGTAATAATAGGACTCTGTGATTTATTTTACCCAACGCTTCTCATTATCATTAGACCGTCATAATAATAACGATATCACCCAAATTCATAAATACCTCTGACAAAAAGGCCTTAGATATACAAACAGGCTTGAATACACTATTTAGTTTCTGAAAACGGGCCCAATCACCGATTTCGTTTCGTAAGGCAACTATAGGACTCCGTGTTTTATTTTACACTTATCATTATCATTAGACAGCCATAATAATAATATCACGCAAATTCGGAAATACCTCTGGTAAAAAGTGCCCTAGATTTACAAACAATCTTGAACGTACCATTTCATTTTGAAAACGGTTAAATACCCCGTAGTAAATAAACAAGCTGTTTTTCATTTACAATTTGATAATACACAGTTTTGAAACTAACATTGATTTCATTTCGTAAGGCAATTTACAATTTTGATAATACACAAGCGTTTTGAAGCTAACAACGATTTCATTTCGTAAGGCAGCTATAGGACGCTGTTTTATTTTAACCACGCTCATTATTAATTTGGTAAAAATACCTATATAACAGCAAATATAACCAAACTTGAAATCAGACCTCTAGCAATTAAATAAAGTAAATAAAATAAGGGGTAAAGGTTAAAATAAAACACTAGCACTTACCAGGGTTGTTGGCGATAAACGTATTGGACGAATGCCTTGACAGGGTAAACAGCTGCTTACAACACATTTCACTTTAGGCGTCTTGCCTATAGCTGAATAATATAAAGTATTTAGTCTTGCAGCCATCATTAATATAAAGTAATTATTTTACGATTTCACTAGTTATGTAACTGCAATAACAACCTTTCACTATTTAAGTACAGCTAAAACCATAATTAGCTAATTACGCAAAAGTTGGACTGCCCATGAAAATGGAAATATGATGTTCACGTTCTTTGCGCGTGTGATTACACTTATTTTTAAAAGCAGACTTGACTGTGACGTCATCTAGTGGTGTATTTTTAAACTAGCGCATGTTTTCTGTAATAAAAGTTGATCGTGCTCGTCTCCCTCGCCTCTCTCGTTTCCGTCGTCTCTATCGTATCTCTCTCCTCTCCTTCGTCTCGCTCGTTTCTTACATCTCTCTCGTATCCCCCGTCTCTCTCGCCCCTCCCTCGCTTCTCAGGTCTATCTTTCTCTCGACCACTACTACTAGTTCTCTCTTTCTCTCCTCTGCCTCGTCTCCATCGTTTTCTCACTTCTCTCTTCTCCCCCCAACCACCACTATGAGGTCAGGAACTCAACTCGTGTGAATTTGCCACTTTTAAACTGGATCATGTTTGTTTATCTAATCATCTCCAGGAGAAATGAAACAAGCTTAAATACAAATTTTTTTTCGATCTAGAGGTATCGTGGACATATACATTCATATATCCACATACACAGACATTATATCCGATCTTGGCCAAACTTTGTCAAACGTTGTAAAGTGAGTTAATAAGTCGATTTAGCGATTGTATAACCTTCTATACATACATATGTATATAGAGGTTGAAAGGTAAAAACGTTATGATGGAATTCGGACACATCCGTTGTCATATTCTTAATTCCATTCTTTATTTTTGTATTATCGATGTGGTTTATCTATGTAGGCAATATGTTAAGACAGAAATTGTCTACTTGATGAAAAGTGGATAATTTTCTCTCTAAGAAAATTACTAGTAAAGGTATTAATACATTTCTCAGTTAAACAATACAGTTTGGGTTATAATAACGATCACAAATGATGAATTGGAAACGATTGCCTGTTTCTTGGTTTTATGCGTATTTTGATTTAATTGTTCTTTTACTCTGCATGTTTGTTTTGAATTGCCACTCTCTTACTTCTTCCTAGTTGACCATTTTATGTGTTTAATTCGTTTTACGGGTCTATATCACTTCACTGTCCAATTTGAACCTTAGATTTAATTGTTCTTATCTGTAGTTGTTTTGCGGTCGGTCATTTCGCTGCCCCGCTCAGGATAATGCTATATGCTATGCTGTTAAAAATTCTAATTTAATTTCCCTTTTTTCTGTTTTCGCCACATGAGACAGTGTTACATTATCGTTTATTGTTGATCTCGCACATGCTTCATCTACATGTCTCAAGAAAGCGTTTAATTGCTCCCTAATACTTGATTGTCGGTGAAAGTGTATTGATTTCGCCTTTTAACGCTCAAGTCTTTATTCCCTATATCAATTCGAACATGTTGTTTTGTTTATGTTTATTTGCACCTTTCCTTACTGTGCGGAGTGACTCATAATATGTGGGAAATATTTTAAAAGTGTATTCCTGACACAGCAATAAGAAGAAAAGTTTATATCAAGATATATCTGGAAATGCCTAGTTTTGAAGTTACGTTCAAAAATTCCGGGATAAATCACTTAGCCGTTAATGAAAACGAACAAATGTATGACTTGAAATCACATGTTGAGTATATCTTCTTCATACAGACGTCTTCCTTCGAGAGAGTTTCCTCCAGCAAGATTCTAAAGAACACATCGCACACTTCAGCGTCGGTGCACAAGTTTAGTTGTGAAATGACACTAATTATCTACTAATCGAAATAATTACTAGTTATATTCGTATCTAACAGCATGTGACAGTATCTGACACTAGATAACGGTCGTCATTACTAACAGTATGGAGTATTCTCGTTATAAGTTATTGTTTTGTAAAAAATCCTAATTTCTTATTAATACTTTGTAATTTCGACTCTACGCATTTTCAGATATATATTTATATAGTATATTAGTATTAAGCAATATATTATATTAATAAAAACTTATTCACATATATAAAATTTTTACTACTAATGTGACGCTGACAGTCTACAGTCCTGGTTATAGCCAAAGAAATTCATATCACAAGTTTTACTGATATTTAGCTTTTGCAAAACCTCTTACAGGCACGTAAAATTTGAACAAGTAAGTCGTCACTTCTTACTGACAGACTGACAATAATTTTGTACATCCAATATATAATGTGACAATCTGTTTTTACGGTCTAGTAGCTTACCATTTATGCATTGTTTCAAAAAACTGTAACACAATACATTTTTCGATAGTGTATGTATCAATTCATATTATCAGTATTTATGGATTCTTTTCCTGTACAAAACTACGTACCACTTATACTTATTTACTTAACATTCCTTGATAGCAACTGCGTAAAATTTCTAACTTTATACAGGATTTTTGTTGAAGTAATGAGGATATTTCAGCGGCGTTGCCATACGTTAAGACGTTTTATAGGGAATCAAAAATATAATAAAGTGTGGACCCTTTTTTCCGGAAATTTCACATTCAACTATATTAGTTGACTAGCTTTATTAGTATTTACTTGCTTTTTTCTGTTTGCATGACGAATGTGCTGGAAATGAAGTGCTATAATCCCCTTTCAGTACAGTTTTACCAGATTTATCTGAATTTGCAACTGCCAACGTCGACAAGTTTTAATTGTAGGATAGTGTACACGTAAATATTAATATATACTTTGTTATTACGTATTGAATATATTATGTAAAATTTTGTCAAATTTAAAACCAGTACATTTAAAATAACTGTGAAATCATGGTATAATATGTAGTCGTTGTCTACTGCAAAGTTAAGTACAGCTGTTTTCACAATTAAATTGGAGCATAAATAAAGTTTGAGGATCTTTGAACCCACGCGCATGTTAGCGCGTGCGCGCGTATGCGGGCGTGTATGGTGACCAACACCATAAAACTACCATTATTAGTTCTTGCCCATCGAAACTTTTGGTTTGCCATTTTCACATCGAAATTGGTGTATAACTAAATCTTTTGGGTATATTTGGTCCAAACGACCAACAGCGTGTAATCATAACATATGACTCGCGTGCACTAAGGCAATACGTTCTGTCGCTGTTGAAGAAATATTTTCCAACCCGGTGTATATATAAAAAGAAAAATGAATTGAGTTGTTGTAGTTACGGAAAAAATGTAATACGAGTTGGTTAGTTTTTCACAAATATTTAATAATTTATTTTAATTCTCCGAAAATACACTACTCTAAATATAATCATATCCTAACCTTAAAAAACATCTCTCTCGTTCTCGCTTAAATTATGTGCACATTTAATTATTATTTGCGTTTGTAAGAATTTCACGAATTCTGTTGGACATTGTGTAATATTATCTTAGTTTGGTATTGAAGTTCAATTGTGTTAATAAAGAAAGTGTTTTCTAAAATCCCATGGCCCTTCATGTTCTCAAATAAAGTAAGAAGTGTTGGACAAAAATCCTACATTTTTGGTCCGATCGAGCCGGATAAATCAGTTTCCTACATCCTAAATCGAGCCAGGATAAATCAGTTACGATTGGTGAGTCGCAGTGTTTTATGGAAGCCGAATGCTGTTTAATATGAAGATGTACTTTCAAATTTCCAAGAAGTACTAAGTGAATTTTCAACTTTCCAAGAGGATTCAGGTATTTTCCCAAGTAGTTCACAATAAAGAACATTTTGTGTTTTACTTTTATGTTAATCTTTATTGCGCCATATTTTAATTTACTTAAGGTTTAATTAAAAATTATTATTAATTTTATTAAATACGTAAACAAAAAGTTTACCTCGAGTAGGATTTGAACCTACTACCTGTACTTTGCTAGAGTACAATTTTTAATTACATATTTACCTTTGAGCTTATTCGTTCATAACAAATACTTATAATAATTTAAGGTTTAATTGTCACAATGGATAAGTTAAAGTTAAAATCAACTCGCACAAGTGCTCAAATTACTAGAATTCATTTGCAAAATAAAAGCATTGAAAATGATACCAATAAATTTAAGTCAAGATGCAATTATGAAATATACTACTGCTCAAGATGAAACTGAAAATTATTTAATTGATATAGAGGATCGAACAGATCCTGAGGATACCATTTTCTCTGACAGCCACACTTCTCAAAATGACAATATCAATATAGTATCTCACTGTCATCCGAAAATAAAATTGCCGCAAGTTAATATACCTCAATTCTCTGGTAAGCTTTCTGAATGGGAAACAATTTTTGATTTGTTCACCTCGCTTATTGATAAAAATAGTCAATTTACAAATGTTGAAAAATGTTATTATTTAAAGACATTGGTAAAAGGTGAAGTTTTAAGTATTGTAAATTCATTAAAAGTAACTAGTGATAATTTTGTTACTATAGTTCCACTGTTAAAGAAAAGATTTGGAAATAAAAATAAAATTGTGAATTCTTATTTTAGTAATATTTTAAATGCTCCAATTATAACAAAGTGTATTCCACAGAATTTGAGAGATTTTGTCACTACTTGTAAAAGTAATTTACAGTCATTGAAAAACTTAAAACTCGAAGATAAAGAAATTCTTGAAGCATTATTTCGAATTTTCAGCTAGCGCTAGATTATATTTCTAAGAAAATATTTGAGGAAGAAAGAGATATTAAAGAGTATAACATAAAAAAAAATAAAAAAAATAAGTGTTGTTGTTATGAAGAAAAGGTAAATCGTACCACGGTCTAGCTTAGTGAGGTACAAACTTATAAAACTTACTGAATATGAGAACTCGTTCATCAGGTGTGAGGAAAGCAGAGATATTTTCATAGATATAATCAGTATTAGCATTTGTTTAATTGGGCACCACTCAATTTCTAGGTTTAATAATGAAAATACAACAAAAATTGAGAAAGGTTGTATCTCAAAACATAATAGGTAATCTGAATAAGCACTAAACATCTGTATTTATATGTATATTTAATAAAGCAAAATGTGTGATTAATATCAGAATAAAATAACTAAAACGCTACTTCTTGTACGGCCTTACAATCTTAAAGTACTAAATTAAACACTGTAGATAAACGTACAATCTATTGGTTACTTAGAATTCAAAATGCAATCTATTCAACATGTAGGTATTCAATAATGAAACGTATATTGACCAATGTCTACAAATTATGGTTGTGATAGGTTATGAACTCAAATGTTTTTATTTCAGGAACAGGACTCAACTGTTCCTTCTTTTAACCGTATCACAATAACACAAATTTGTTATTTACTTAACTGCATTAAAAGGATAAGTACTTACTTGTACAAAACAAATAGTGTAATCTCGTCTTAAACGAACTGTAGCTTGAGAATTTTCATTTCCAATTCCAAGACAAAATATACGGCAATATAAAGGTAACTTCCATTTGTAATTAACGTACAAATAACGAACGCAGATTAGAATGACGAAAGCTGTTTATAACGACGAACGCAGAATATGTATAATAGCATGTGATTTATGCAAAACAAAGGTATCTCCATTTAGGTTCATAAAGATGACATCGCATTAATCTGCCATTTTAACAAAGTAACTGTTCGTGACGTCATACCCACGCCACTCAATGATACGTAAATTTACCAAAATAAAAGCTTTTTCTTGAAGATAAACGGTTTCCTTGTTCCTACCTTTGTTCCCTATTAAATATAATATATAGAAAATGTAATTAAACGCCTTTACATACCTTATAAAAGGGAAGCAAAACTTAAAAAAAGATAATGTCTTACAGGCACGACATGATGAAAGGAAATTCATCGAACATGCTCAACTTACGCTGCGCATAGAACTAAAATTGAATGTCTAAAATATACACAGGGACGCTCGTAATTATGTAGACTGAAAAGAAAATATTGCGATATAAAAATTTAATTATTGAACGGAAAAAGGAAATGCTTAAAAATACTAATGTAATGTAAATATACTTATTAATAATAATGCAAATTTCGAAATTTAAATTAAGGTAACGTTAGACAAGAATTGGCACGTTACAAGCGTTGCCTAAGTTAGATGAGTTTCTAGAAAAGAGATGCGCAGTACTCGTAAATCTGTCTAGCCTTGATATTAAAATAGAAAAATAGTTTAATAAAATATCATTAATACCAATAATTTTAATCGCAACATGCAAAAACAAATCATATTTTGTTCATACTGTAAAAATGACACCCTTAGAATACATGTTTGAAAAAAATTTAACATTATTGTTTAAATTGTTTAGGTAATAAACATCTGATTGAAACTTGAACCTCAAATTCAAGTTGCCCACAGTGTAATAACCTTGTTACACCTAATCAAATTCCTCAAAAGAACTATCCTTAAAATTTATAAAACAATTCATACTCTCAAAACCAATACCAAAATGCCGCATCTGATAAATCTCAACATATGTCCTCAGGTTGCTCCTCTGCAGTAAATGCAAATTCTACAGTCAAAATCCTTTATATGCCAGTCAGTCTCAGAAAACGCAAAATCACACTTCACCTAACGATAATCAATGCTCTACTTCTCGGATTCCATCTCGTAATAATCATAACACAACCTCAGAGAATTTAGCTCTCGATCAAGTGACTGATCAACCCTGTAGTTCAAATAATACCTCAGCTTTATCAACAAAAAACTCTCACGTGCTTTTAGCTACAGCTCAAGCTACTATCTACTCAAAACAAAATGAACCTATTCAAATTAGAATACTTATGGATAGTGGAAGTCAAAACTCCTTCATAACTCAACGTTTAGTTGAAAAATTAGGTTATAGTACATATAATAAATATTTCTGGAATTTCTCAAAGTCTCACATTCTCGAGTACTTGAAAAAATTACAGGTGAGTTTCGACAAACTCTCGTATGTCCAAGAAAATTATCACATATTTTCAAACCTCGCAGACCCTGATTTTTCCACTCCGAATGAAATTAAAGTATCACTTGGAGCGGATGTTTATTATGATCTATTAACATATGGAGATGTAAACTTTCACCATTATCACACATTATAAAATACGTATCTTTTTTGGGTTTTTTAATAGTGTATTTTAAATTATACGATCTAAACGTTTCGATAACACTTATAGTTATCTTCGTCAATAGTAATATCTATTAAAATTGTTAAAGGTGCTGAAAACAAGTTGAAAAATTAAAACATAAACATCAAGCTGCTATTAATATAACAGTTTGAGAAACGCATAAAGCCAACTATAGAATTAAATTTTAGTAATGAATAACTAGGTCATTAAAAGTTAAATATTGTTAAACTGTCTTAAAGATGACAAATCAGAACACTCTCTACGATGAAAGCTAACAATGAAAAATGTCAGCCAAAAAACACATTTAACAAAATTTAATCAAGTTAATGATGAAAGTTTACATTTTCATATTTCTGTCCTTTATGGGAGGAAACTTATCATTCTATCAGACAATTTGAAAAATTAAAGAAACTTAAAGCATAATTATTAGACCAAAAGATTATCCCAAAGTTTATCTATATTAAAAGAAATTTTAATAACAAACAAGCTAATAATATTTACAGAAGAACTGAAAATGCACTTCTACGTAATCAAATACATATTACTAGCAAGTTATTGGATAACACTGATAAAAATCTTTTATATTTACATTTAGAAATTTCATCTATATTGAATAAAGAAGATTGGGATAAAATTGATCTTATAACGTTTAAATCTATGGAAATAAATCTTGACATTTCATGTCAACGTTAAAAAGACAAATTTAATAAATTATACAAACAACAAAATAGTAGACCATCTATTGATTATAAAAAAAAACAGTTATAAACCTTTTTGATAATGCTGTTTCAGATTATGCTACTGAAGCGCTTTCTAAAGGAGGACATTTTGCAATAACACCAAGAGTAATACCTTTTGAAGATATAATTTCCAATATCGAAAACTCCATTAAATCATTACCTTTTGATGCTGCTAATGAAGTTAGGTATGATACCGTTAACATATTACGTAAAACAAAACCTCCAAAGAGTAACTTATCCCTTCGCCAACGACATGCATTACTTGATCTTAAACGCAATGAAATTATAATAATATTAAAATCAGATAAAGGTAATGCAACTGTTATATCAAATATGAATGATTATAACATTAAGATAAAACAATTGTTGGGACCAGAAACTTAACGTGAAATACCAAAAGATCCAACAAAAAAGTTTCTTTTAAAAACTAAAGAACTGATTAAATTATCATCTATTCCTGAAGAAATAAAAAAGAAACTAACTAACTCTGAAGCTATTTCATCAAAACTGTATGGTTTACCAAAAATTCATAAACCTAATATTCCTTTAAAGCTTATTGTTAGTGCAATTGGTTCTTCTACATATAGCCTTGAAAAACATCTTACATTTTTATTACAACCTCATATAGGAAAAACACCCCATTACATTACAAATTCTGCCGACTTTGTTGAAAAAATTGAAGAGGGTGATATAATGGTTAGTTTTGATGTTGTTTCACTTTTTGCAAAAGTGCCTCTAAAAGAAACTATTGAATACATTGATCATCATTTTCCAAAGGACATAACCATTTTTTTCAGCATTGTCTTACTACAACTTATTTTCAGTGGAATAGTAAATATTATGAACAGATTGAAGGTGTAGCAATGGGTAGTCACCATAGTCCTGTTATAGGTAATTTTTACATGAAAAATTTGAAACATTAGCGTTAGAAAGTACACCTAAAAAACCTTCAGTTTGGTATAGATATGTATATGACACATTTGTTATTTGGAGACATGGAGAAGAGGTACTGCATGAGTTTTTGGTTTTTATAAATGGTGTACATGCTAGTATTCAGTTTACCATGGAAAAAGAAACTAATGGAAGTTGACCATTACTTGACATTCAATATCTAAAAATTATAATTCACCATCTTTTAAGGTTTTTAAGGCAAAATGATACGTCTTAATTTTGATTTTAATTTTGACTTTTGGTATGTCTAGGTTTTTTGTTGTGTTTCTGCTATACCTTGAAGTAAATGCTTTACCAGTTATATGTTAAATTACCACAGCACCATAATTTAACATAAGTAGTTGAAATTAAGATTAAAATTGAAAAATTATAAAAAACGTTCCGCATTATGCTTTTCATTGCACTTGCACTTATTGACAAAGATATTTCTTTGTTAGATTTAACTGGATTATTTTATCTGATGTCATGTTTATATTTGTGAATGCTTCTATCATTTTGAAATTGAAGTTTTTCACAACTTTACACTTACGTCATAAGTTGATTAAATTTTGTTAAATGTGTTTTTTGGCTGACATTTTTCATTGTTAGCTTTTGTCGTAGAGAGTGTTCTGATTTGTCATCTTTAAGACAGTTTAACAATATTTAATTTTTAATGACCTAGTTATTCTTTTCTAAAATTTAATTCTATAGTTGGCTTCATGCGTTTATCAAACTGTTATATTAATAGCAGGCTGATGTTTATGTTTTAATTTTTCAACTTTGACAAAATTGTTTACATCTTTAACAATTTTAACAGATATTACTACTGACGAAGATAACTGTAAGTGTTATCGAAAAGTTTAGATTGTATAATTTAAAATACACCATTAAAAAACCCAAAAAAGATAAGTATTTTATTAACATATGGGTTTGTAAAAATAGGTAAAGGTCTCTCTACTCTTCTCAAAACACACTTGGGATGGACAATCTCAGGAAATATTCCGCACTATTGTATTAATAAATTTCCCTCATTTTCTCAATCTTATCACATAACTACGTTCTCTGAAAACAATACTGAACTCAATCCCTACAAGCCTTTGGAACATTGAAGAAATGCCAAATAAGTCTGTTCTCACTCCCGAAGATGAAATTTCTGAACAGATTTTCACTCGTACAACTAAAATTCTCGAAAATGGTCCTTTTCAAGTTGATGTACCCCTTAAGCCACCCACTGGGAACTGCAAGGTTATTGCATCACTAAATCTTGCTCAAACACGATTTCTGTCTATTCAAATGAGATAGAGAAGGAACCTAATCTGTTTACAGAGTATAAAAAATTTACAGATGAATATTTATCTCTAAATCACGCTAAAATTGTTCCTCTCTGCCGCACTTACAAAATTGGCGAAAATAAATATTTCATCCCCCACTTGTGTGTCATACGAGGGTCGAGTTCAACTACCAAACTCAGAGTTGTTTTGACGCTTCATGTAGAACATCACTAGATTTCTCTCCGAATGATGTTACCTTAAAAGGTTATTGTGTACAACCTGATTTATATGATATCCTTTGTCGTTTTCATACATTTAGGTTCGTACACACCGCCGACATAGAGAAGGTGTATAGGCAAATTAGGTTAAACCCAGATCAAATCTTTCTACAAAATATTCTTTGGCGTGATTCTCCCAAGATCCTTTATCATGTATTGAGCTGCTCACCGTCACATATAGAACAGATTTTGTACCTTTTGTCGTCACTCGTGTTTTAAAAGAAATAACTATTCGAGGAACACAATACCCCCTTGCATCTAATGATCTTCTTGCTCAAACACATATGGATAATGTTTTAGCTGAATGCGGTAGTTATGATGAACTGAAAACTCTTTACTCTCAACTAAATTCACTTCTAAGTCACTCGGGATTTCATTTAAGAAAATGGTGTTCCAATTCGAATAAATTCTTACACAGCATTTCTCATGAACAAATATCCGATTTTGATATTAATCTTACAAGGTCACCTTGTAAATTGTTAGGATTATCTTGGAACCCCTCTTCAGATAATTTTCAAATATCATCTCCTGACACTCAAGTTGAGAATCATATTATCCAAAGAAAAATTCTCTCTATGATAGCACAATGTTTCAATCCTCTTGGTCTTGTTAATTCAGTGATAGTCAAAGGTAAAATTTTAATTAAAAAACTTTACTTGTTAAGAGTTGACTGGAATGCAAAAATCTGCAACGCGATCATCTTAAAGGAATACGAGGTATTCCTCAAAAGTATCTCCCAATTAAAAAATCTTGGAATTCCTCGCTTCCGCCTTTTAGATAAAGTGATAAATTCAATTCATATTCATGGCTTTTCCGATTCAAGTACTGCTGCATATGGTGGTTGCATTTATCTCCGAGTAAAATATGCGGACAAGTCAGTATCTTGCATGTTAATATCGGCAAACTCTCGTATCCCACCTCTCAAAACAATTACTATACCCAAACTCGAATTATGTGCTACGGGTCTACTTTCAAAATTAGTGAACAAAATTCTAAAAATCTATGATAATCTTGCAGTCGAATCAGTACATCTTTGGACTTTGAAACTCCTGTCAATTTTTGGGTATCTACATTTTCGAAAGTGTCATCGTTCTCTCGCATGCAAAGTTCCTTGGCTTACATTCTTCGATTTACCTATAACTCCAAAAATCCCAACAATAAAATTGTTGGACCTGTATCGGTTTAACAACTCTCGAAGTCTTTAAATTCTATTTTAAAAACTATTCAAAAATAACATTTCTCTAAAGAAATATTTGAACTCTCTAATAATAAATCGCTTTCAAATAAACTTTTCATTGGACCTGATGATTTAATTCGCGTAGGTAGATTACAAAACGCAGTTATTAGTTATAAACCAAAGCATCCTGTTCTCTGCCACCAAATAATTATATAGGTAATATTATGCTATTTCACGAATACAAGTGGTTAGAGCACGCAGGTCCTCAAAATACTCTCTCTCATTTTCGATTGAGATATTGGCCTCTTAATGGCCTTTGTCAGGTGAAACGCCTCATCAGAAATTCAACTCCACGGTGTCTCAACAAATAATGTCAGACTTGCCAAAAGACAGGTTTCAAATTACACAGCTTTTTGGAAAATGCGGAATTGGTTTTGGAGGTCCGTTCATTATAAAGTCATCCAGATTGAGAAAAGCTCCAATTCAAAAATGTTATATTGCTCTTTTTATTTGTATGGTAACCAAAGCCATACATATAGAACTCATATCTAATTTATCATCCGAAGCTTTTCCTATGACACTTAAACGTTTTATTTCACGGAGAGGAAACCCTCAAGTGATTTATATTGATAACGCTACAAATTTTATTGGTTTTAAAAAAGTATCTTAGAGAATTGTATGACTTTTTTAAAAATTCTTCAAATTATGACTCTATTCAATCCTATCTTTTTTCTAATGAGATCCAGTGGAAATTTATACCACCCAGGTCTCCGCATTGGGGTGGACTCTGGGAATCAGCAATTAAAGGTACGAAACATCACATGTATCGCCTCAATGGTAATTCTTAATTCACGTTTGAAGAATTTTCTACAATATTAACCCAAATAGAATCAATTCTAAATTCGAGACCTCTCTGCACTCTCTCTAATAATCCTTCCGATTTCCATTCTCTGACTCCTGGTCATTTTGTGATAGGTGCTGCTTTAACAGACTTTCCCGATTTTCTCTGTATAATTAAAACTGTTGATAGTAGATAGAACGTTGTACGATGTTCTTATCGTAATTTCACAATATGATACTTGATGGGTTATCAAACTCGGCCTTAGGCCTCGTTTGACAATTTCCCATTGCGTATCGTAATATGAAACATTACCATAATTAAATCGTAAATAACTATTAATGCACACTTTAGACCTAACAATAATTTCAATTTTATGGTACTGAACTTATTCCTGTATTGTTGTTATTGTGTTAAAGTATTATTGTAATAATTGCTAAATCCTTTAAAAATTGACAGCCTGTTTTATTCCTCATTAATCAACTCACTTTAAACAATATATTTTAAACAGATTCTTTATAAAATAATAATATAAATTGTGAATGCTCTCATTTTTATAACAGTGCTCCCTATTTACTTTTTTTTATTCAACTATTTGTTTGCAATCTGCCAATTGAAAGAGGCAATCAGTAGTTAGTTGGATTAGACAATGATAATAACTAGGTATTCTTAGCTATTAACTACATTAGCCTAAAACTGATTGTTATATGAGTTTCTTCAAGATTAAACTATCCAAATCTGTTGGATAGGTCAAAGTGTTTAAATCTTTTTAACCTCCACACTTCTCTATTATTGTTTATTAAGTTACTCGCTAGTTCGGTTGAATGCGCATTGAGTTTATGGCGATCGGTGGCACTCACGTTTGTAATTAAGTCGTTGACTGAACTTATATCAGGATCACGTCTTAGTACCTCATTAGGCACGTACCAGGGTACGGCAATAATGGTTCTTAACATTTTTGCTTGGAACCTTCGGATTATATCGATTGTGGAGTTGGCTGCAGCGCCCCAAACTTGTAGCCCGTATGTCCACACAGGTGTTTATATTGCTTTGTAAAATTTTATTGTTTGTCGATAACGTTCATCTTCGACCTGATAATCATTACTTGGATCTGTATTTCACCCCAATTGTTTTCCATTAACCCAGACCTGTTGATTCCACTACTACCAAGATGTTTGACCGTTTCTTGTTGTGGGATCTGTTGTCTCTTTAAACTAACTGGTGGGCATGTTTTATGTTTTAGCGTAAACGTAACGTGAGTGGACTTTGACTCGTTTGCTCTGATGCGCGATTTTTTTAACTGGTTTTTTACCTTTTGAAGGGGACTTTGTAGTCTGTGTGAAGCTGTTTGAGGATCAGGGTGCGTATAATAAGGGGCCAAGGACGCTGCCCTGAGGAATGCCGGAGTTTATATAGGCTGGTGGAATCCCCTTGGAGTTTAACAGAATATAATTTGTTAAGTATATATGACTTGATCACTTGATACAGGTCAACGGGGAAGATATTTTATCATTCTAGACCTTATCAAAGCCCTCTTGACTGTTCGATTGTACCGTGTTGTTCGCGGAAGCCAAACTGCTGTCGGGGTATTAAACTGTTGTTCTTAAGTATTGGTTGAATGTTTATCAAAGGTTGTTTCTTAAACACTTTGCAGAGAAGAGGCAGCAGACTTATTGGTCTGTACGAAGCGACATCTTCTGGTGGTTTTCCGGGTTTCAGGATAAGAATGATGATGGCAACCTTCCACTGCTCAAGAGAGTACCCTAGTCTGAGTAACGTATGTAACAGAAGCTTTCGGAAAAGGTTTTCAATCTCAATATCAATCCTAACTAACTTCGAATTTAGGCGCCTTTGGAGTGTCAGAAAATAAATTAAACTTCAATGTGTCATAGTATATTTGTCAAATATTAAAAGTTATGGCGTACAAACTCGATATCCGAAAATCTGTGTACAACCTAGCTGGACAGTTGCCAAAACGTGAAATTGTGAATACGTTTAGAGGTCAAAATGTGGCAGTTTCGACCATTTATAAAACCATAGCTGAATCTGAACTAGGTATACCATGTGTAAATCTATAAAATCCGTGCGGCCGAAAGCTTTGACTAATGACGACTCAAATAAGTTGATGGTAGCCGCAAAGGATCAATTGGGCAAAAAACTGAGCAGACTTAGGTATCGGGAACGGAAGAAATGTCCAATATACACTGATGAACAGTTACGCAGAATCCCAATACGTTACCGTGCATTAAGAAGACGCCTCTTCACAGCTAACATAGTTGTGATTATGGATGACGAAGAATAAATACTTCACGTTCCCTCATTCTTAAATTAAAGGTAATGACGGGTTTTATACAGCTGATAAACAGAATTGCCCAAATAACGTAAAATACAAATTAAAAAAGAAATGTGAAGACAAGGTGTTAGTCTGGTGTGCCATATCAGCTAGAGGAATTTCAAGACCTTACATTGGAGAGGCATTGGATTCGAATAAACACTTTTTCTAGGTGAGTGGCAAATGCGAAGGCTTTATCTGAAGTAGTTCTTGCCCATGTTTCATCTGCATTGCGCAGAGCTGGAATGTGCAGTATAGATCGCTTATTAATTTTGTTGTAGCGTTCAGTTGCAGTCTTGTTTAGATTTTGATTATAAATCGGTGCTCTAGTGGTTTACCATCGGCGTCTCATTCTCCTTTTTTGAGCAACTTATTTTTTAACCAGTACTGGACAGTCTATGTTTGCTTTTGTTTCTAGCTCACGCGGTGTAGCTTCCCAGGAAGATTCCTGTATAGTTTGAGTAATGTGTTCAGCTGAATTTTTGAGATGTCCTTCTGTTTGTAATGGTACGTTTAGTTGCAGTTCTTCATTCATTCTACATTGAAAATAGTTCCTGTCGGTTTTTTGTTGAGAAGACATGTTTTTCTATGTACAGCACCTTTGTATCAAGGGTGATAAGAACAGCTGAGTGGTCAGGCGAAAGTTTCACGCAAGTTTTAGCTTGAAGATAATTCATACTTATATTTTTAACAATCCAAAATCCAGGAGGTCTGTCAGTTTGTCTGGGTCTGGGGACCAGTAGGTTGGTTCGTTAGTAGTGAGAGGGGTTAGGTTGTTTGCATTAATGGCCTTCAGCGGTTTTCTTCCCTTGGAAGTAGACACTCTTGTACCCCAGTAAGTATTCTTCACATTATAACCATCCCCAGCAATGAAGCCGATGTCCAAAGCTATTTAGATAATGGCTGTACTGTCCCGGTTTGTTTGCATGTTTAGGTGGGCAATAGGCTGCTGACAGAGTTATCGGTCCTAATCATTCTTCTATTACGACAGTAGTGGCGTGGAGCTGTGATTCAGGGTATTTATCTGCTTCATTATGTTTCAGAGAAGATCTTACAATAATGGCAGTTCCTGTATATGCAGTTCCGTTAGGGTGCGTCGTGACATATATGGATTAGTTCTGTATTTTTAAACAGATTCGTCCAGTATAACGTGCTTCAGAGATTAGTGTGACATCGATGTGGTGTTGTTGAATAAAGGTTGTAATTTCGGGTCCAAGTTGTGGTAGGCCATTTGCGTTCCAGAATGCGATCTTGGGAATTTAAGCCATTATGATTTTGTGACGAGGGTTCAACATTGTTGATATTTGCTCCATAAGGTTTTTCACCATATGTTTCAGTTCAGACATTTATTAGATTGATGGAAAGGTGGTGCTAATGTCTGCTGATGATTTGTATCTAAGATTTATGCTTGTTGAGCTCAGACAGTGACTATTTGGGTATGAGTTCCACCCGGTTAGATTAGCCAGGATAGTCCCTGGTGGTTATTTGTTTTGTTCTGAGAGCAAGGAATATTTTTTGTTGTAATTCTTTGTATATTTCGCAACCTTTATAATTCGCCGGGTGATTCTCTCCCCGATTAATACATTTAACATCTAGGATTTTCGTTTTGCGTAGGTATTGTATGATTAGGTGGTTTTCTGCACACTTGACACAACGAGGACTTCTATTGTAGAAGTTTTTAATGTGTCCTAACCTTTGACACTTATTGGTCGGGGTGGTTGTAAGTATGGCTTTGATTATTAAAGTGTATTTTTCAGAGGTTTTTGGCAGTATTTTAATCTCCTCGTTATACAATACATTTAGTTCATAGTAATTTTGTGCTATATCCTCGAGTAGTTCTAGCAGTGGTGCCAAGAATTTCACCCCAGAAACGTAAATTAGGGGCGAAACTAAAAAGGGCCCACTTTATTATTTTCGCTTTGGTTTGCGTTATTGGCTGAGTTTTCGTTTTCTAAGCCATTATGTCAGTTAACCAGTGTTATTGGTTTATTTACCCAATAGTTTTCGGTTTTGACCTGTTTTTTGGTGATTCTCTACTTTCTGTTTGTTGCTGATTTAGATTTACAAGATACTGTGGTAGTACATTGTTTATTGTGTTTTCCTAATAATTTGGTGTAGGGCATCCCTGAACGTAATAGTGAGGGCTTGTGAGCTGCTCCGCTTGCATCGGTTCACTTTGTTCTGTATGATGGAATGTGGTTTTTGGATAATAAGACATTTGATTTATTAATTTAGGTATAAACACAACTAAATTGAAATAAAAGTTTAAGTAACTTACGGTTTGTAAACCTACACTGGTTATCTACATCGCTAATTGTATCTTACATAAACTATGACATAGATCTGACAATCGCGTTACCTGGAATTTAGAGGTCAGAAAGCATGCACTTCCCAACCGGTTAAAAAAGTAGATTGATCATCTTCAAACTACTAAGACAGATTGAAAGCCAGACATCATTATTAAAGGATTATGAATAATATTTATGGTAGATATACTATGGGGATCTACTTTGATGTCTCTGCGTCGAAATCAATGATATTTCAAGGTCGCTCTCATTACCTACGTATATTCTTCAAGGTCAAATAGGGGTACTATTCCCAAGTCAATGGTTTTGCAAGGTCGCTTCCATTGCCGAGACAGGTAGGCGGACCCTAGACCACTCTTCCACTATACTTCTTTTATGAGTGTTTTGCTCAAGACCATCATACACGTTACCCACGTATACTCCTCAAGGTCACGCTGTTCAAGCAATTATTGACTGAGCTAAGGTGTTAATTCTTATAAATCAATTCTCAAGGTCAGGGTTCATAAGCACTAGAGATCAACCTGCAGGGGTATCCCTATACATGGCTGGTAAACGTGTATAGGAGGATGCTCTTCAAGGTCACGTATATAATAGGATCCAATTTCTCGTTTTCCAGGCCATTTAGTACACACATTGCCTGCGTATATTCTTCAAAACCACGTATAGTGATCCACTTATTAATTTATTAAGGAAAACCAGCAAGTGCATTAGGTCAAGGTCACGTACACTTTCCTGCGTATTCTTCAAGGTCACACCTCCAAGAAATCAATTTTCAAAGACAAAGGCGATCCACTGTTGAAGTAATTCTGGTCGAGTCAAGGCCATCATTCCTAGAATAGAATATACTTTTCAAGGTGTGGGGATTCTACTTTTTAGGGCCAGGTCACTAAGCAATTCCAGGTGCAGACCATGTGTCGAGAAATGTTCAAGGATATACAGGGTTTCTATAAAAGAACTCCGGGGTTTTGAGGCATAATGTTTTAATGAAGAAAAAACGTATATAAATGTTTTATACATTATTGGAAAGGTTGCATTTTCAAGTTTTTTTACGTATTAGTACAGTTCAATATGATCCCCGTTAGTGGCGTGGCACACATCATAACGGTATTCAATCTCTTCCTATGTCCTGGCCAGCATGTCTGGGGGACGGTTGCCACGCAATTGATTATTTGTTCCTGAGATGGCCAACATCACGGATTTTCTCCGCATACACAAAATTCTTGATCTGCCCCAGAAGAAAAAGTACAACGGAGTCATGTCAGGGCTCCTTGGAGGCCATGGAAAATGTCCTTCTTTTCTAATCCATCTGTTGCCTAGTTGACCGTCAAGTGCCTCACGTACACGCATACTGAAGTGTGGCGGTACCCCATCTTGTTGGAAGTGGACTAAACCCTTCTCCACCACGATTTCATCTAACAGAGGAAAAACATACTCCTCTAATATGTCACAATAGACATCACCATTGATATTCCTTTCAACAAAAAGGACCTATGGCTCTATCATGCATAAGGCCACACCAAACATTCACTTTGGGCGTGCCACGTTCATACTCAATGAACTCATGGGGCTGCAATTATGTCTGTTTATAGTTCTGTTCACATGAAAAGTAGCTTCATCACTGAAAATAACATTTTTAAAAACCATTGTTTTCTTCAATTTTGTGTAGCATAGAAACAGCAAAGTCAAATCCTTAGTCTTGTCTGCCGGTTTAATGTGGTGTAACAGTTGGATCTTGTAAGCAATTAAACGATGTCTTTTATGAATTACCTTATGAACCGTTGATCTCGGTAATCCCAACTCCAGACTGCGTCTTGTTAACGATTTCTTAGGGCTTCGAAGGCATGAAGCACGGATTCTGTCCTCATTCACTTGTGACACACGCGGCCAACCGTTGACGTTTGTTTTAAAACACTTCCTGTTTCCTTGAAAGCACTTAACCATTGGCGAGTTGTTTTGTCCGTAAGCGGATCAACACCGTAATTACGTCGAAAGTTTCTTTGTACAGTAACAACAGAATTAGTTTCTATAAGCCAAATAACGCATAGAACTTTTTGTTGCGGCGTCGCCATAGCGCGGCAATCCAGACGGGACTGAGTCATTGCCAGTCGCTACGTTGTTGCAAGATCAACGCTCCGCAGCGCTGCCAATTGTTGATTAAAACATTCGCAATTGGTATGAGTAAAACTTGATGAGCTAATCGTTTCGGAGATATTAATTACATTTCTGCATCTTTTACAGTTATTAATATATGAATTTTAAAACCCCGGAGTTCTTTTATAGAAACCCTGTATTTAGTAGCATTCCTAATCAATGAGGTCAGGTGGCTTTCATGGTCATGAGCAGGATACTAATACGACTTGGTCACTAGAAATGTCACGAAAAATCAATTTTCAAGGTTAAGCTGGACGATGGGGCAAGGTGTTCATGTACTGGCGCTCTTCAAGTAGATAAATAAGCATGGCTTTGCATGGATGAATACCAAGGTCACCTGCAGTTTCCAGGTACCCCAACGCTTAAATATCAAGGTCACAATTCTGAGACATCTAAAATAGAATTTTCATGGTCAAAGGTGATAAAGTGAAGCTATTCAAGGTTCTTTTATTGGCTCTGTATCTGCATACCCATGTAATCTAGCATCAAGCTAGAAGTTATAAGTTGATTTTGGACGAATTTGTCAAGGTCAGGTTAATTTTGTCCGAGTCAAAACCATGTGTTAATTCCTAGAAATCAATGGCCACCCGCATAGGTATCCCGATCTTGTTCGCTAGTAATACAAGGGTCAAATCTTGGCGGGAAATACTTACCCAGCCATTCCTAACATCGCCCCAAGGTCAAAGTTTATTCTTAGAGTTATCATTGAAGGTGCGAGTGATACTTGAGGGTAACGTCCTTTTGGCGGAAATGGTCCCCAGCAATTCTTGGAATTTGACTGAGTCTATTTCACCAAGCAAATTTCAAGGCCACGCTGTTCAAGTAATTCATTTGTATAAGTCTTAGAAGTTATTACTATTCTTAGAAATCAATTTTCAAGGTTGTCTGTGGAAATCAATTCCGAAGGCTAACCGTAGGGTATTCTGAAAATGGATCTAGAACAATTCTTAGAAATCTGAAAGTTGCTCAGGGTACTGATAGGAGTAGTTTCCATATTATGGAAAAAGCTGGATAATCCTTAAATCACCTGCTTTTAGAGGTATAGGGTAGCTTTTCCAATAGTGATAGATACTGGAATAACTCCACGGGAGTTATCGTCGAGGGTGGTTTTGAGAAAGCTGGTTCTGGTTCGTGTTCGAGCTCTTAACCATATGTAAAAATGCTTTAACTAGAATCATTTTACAGAACTGGCCAAAGAGTGTGCAAAAATTAAGTGTAATATGTATTAGGTTTAAGGAACGGTATAATAAAAATAAATACTTTAAGTGCCGTGAATATGGTGTTATCTTAAGTTAAAGAGACGTAGACAGTAAAATAACTTCAAAAAGCTTCCGTAGTACTAGATCTAGGTATTCTATCATGTGACAGGTCATCTTCTGGATGTTAGAATGTGCATGCGGAGAGCCTTTTTAATGAGGAAGCTGTCTGGTGGGCGTTGCTGCTGATGGTGAGGATGTTGATTCGTCCATTTCCGGTGGAAGTATAAACCCTGAAAAAGTTGTTTGCTCGGTGCAAGATTCGAACTCTGGGGAGTTGGCATGGGTAAACCTAGTTGTTATCTCTGAGATACCGCAGCTTATTAGATACATAATGCAGAAAGGTGGATATCTATAGAAATATTTATGCTGACTCCACGACGCAGTCGGAAATCATAATTAAAAACACAAAATAGACGATCAATGCTGCAAATGCATTTACTAGTTAAAAATAATGAATTTGGTGATAAATAACTGTATTTAAATTCTAAAATTAAAACTGTAAATAGAAATCATAGGTGTGAAGTCAGCCGGATGTAATAAAATACAATTAGATAAATCAATGCATATAATAGTAGTTGTAGGATTGAAACAGTAAATTTTGGTAATAAATAATTGCATTACAGTTATATAATTAATTCATAAAAAATTACAGTTAATATTATATAAATAAAGTCGTACGAATAACGCAGAACAACATCGGGAACAACTTTTGATATTTAGTTAATCAAAAACTGTAGTATATAAAAAACTTAATTTAAACTTATAATATACCAAAATAACTCATAAAATGCAACAAAATTGATAATAAATATCTATTTGCAATAATAAGACTACATCTAAAGTTTAATTGTATAATTGCACAATAATAGTATTATTTCTACATGTTTACGCTGACGTCATCACGCGGTTGGAAATTATAATTATGAAATCAATTAGAAAATCAATATTGAAAATGTCATTGACTAGTAAAAAATAATAAATTTGGTAATAAATAACTGGATTTCAGTTGTAAAATTTAAACAGTAAGGAGAATTCATAGAGGTGTGACGTCAGTCGCATGTAAAAAATTAAAATTAGAAAAATCAATACATGGATAATTGTAGAAATAAAGCAGAATAGAGAATTCAGTCATACAATTTGGTAATAAATAATAGCATTAGTTATACAATTAATTCATAAAAATTATAGTAAATATTAGGTACTCGTACACATAGAAACAAATTTATCTGTAAAACAACGTTCGGCATACTGCATATAAATAACTCCTTAAGATTGTTTATAATGTGTGTGTATGTGTCTGAATGAAGCAAATAAAGTAGTAGCTGTGAGAGAAAAAGGGTTGAGGGAGGCATAAAAATGCAAAACGGTTTCGGGGGAAATAAAGAAACTTTTCTGGAAGTGGTTAAGAAACCCAAAGCCGTAGTGCAAATCAGGATACAACTGGAATGTTGAGTATGAGATGACTACGGATTGAGGAAATGCTAGAAAGAATACTTTGAGAAGTTATGAGTAAATGTCGGCATGCTGACTGAAGCGTTAAACATAGGGAAGAGCGAGTAGACAAAGAATAAACCCAAGGAAGACATTAAGCTGAAAACTAAATAGTGCTGTCCAAAACTTGAAGAATGGTAAATCTACTGGCATGAATACAATTACTGGTGAAATAAGCGATGGGGAAAGTGTGACAGAAGAATAATGTCGAGTGTAAGATACATGACACGTCTACCTCATTTTACGACATTAGACAGAGTTTCGTCAAGGTTGTTCATATTGTGTGGGTGTGTGGGTAGGTGTGTGTGGGGGGGGGGGGGCTTTGTGCGTGTCCGAATGGGTGCGTGTGTGAGAGCGTCCGTGTGTGTGCGTGCGTGGGTGCGTCGTGCATGTCTGTGTGTATGATTGAAAAAGAATGAAGCAAACAAGGCTGTCACAGTGAGCGAAAAGAGGACTAAGAAACTTTTCTGGAAGGGGTTAAGAAACCCAAAACCATAGTGCAAATCAGGACACAATTGGAGTGCTGAATAATATGCACGAGAGAGTATGAGATAGCTAAAGATTGACGAAACGCTGGAAAGATTTTGAGAAGTTGTGCAGAAATGAGGGCATGCTGACTAAAGAGTTAAACATAGGAAATGGCGAGGAGGCAAGGAATAAACCTAAGGAAGACATTAAGCTGTAAAGTGAGTACTGCTGTACAAAACTTGAAGAATGGTAAAGCTGCTGACGTGAATACAATTACTGGTGAAATGGCCGATTGAGAAAGTGCACCTGAGGGATAATGTCAAGTGTTGTCACCGTGTGCGAAAATTTTAAGTGAAAGCACTTCAATTTTTTTTTCTTCCTGTTTTTCGAAATTTTGGTTTTCAAAGTCATTAGGTTTAAAATGTCTTGTTTTTGTATGTTAATATATTGAGGATTGAAATTATTTAGAAGTTTTTTTTTGATGTACTTAAAAATTAAAAGAGTATACTATTCTAGAAGCTTTCGTTTAGTCACTTTTTTACGTATTTGAGGATACCTGGCTTTAATTGCAAATTAACATTAAGTATTCTTTTGGGAAGGTCAGATAGGTATTTGTCTTTTGGTTTTATTGCCTTAATAAATTGAAATTTGTTAATTATATTGCTGGTTATTTTAAGTATTATTAAATATAGCTTGTTGATTTAAAATAAAACGTATATCAGGAACCGCTGGTGATTTCATTTCTTTCTTCTATCTGTTATTGTCATTTCAGAGAATAAATTTTCGTGTCGATTAAATTAAGCGTAATTTGAGAGTTAAACAGTTTTTATATAAATATATGTTCTCGTCAGTTTAAATTTGGTGAATTTTGTTAAATGAATTTGAGATTTCATTACAGAAAATTAAATTAAGTATAAAATTTATTGCATTGTATGGTACGGTATCTTTTGCAAAATTAATTTTAACCGCCAGACTGTCGCCTTCTTTTCGATAAGGGTTTGGTTTTAAACAAAAGGTTTGGATTTTATAGGCGTTGGTTTAGGGATCATTGTAGTAGAGGTTCCTTATCTTAGACATATCATATTACAGAGGTACCTTTTAGGAGACGCAGTTTTGATGCATGATTTAGACAGCAGAGGTAAAACATTAAGAAGAAACTGTTGTTGATGAAGATGCACTTTCTGATTCTTTCGAAGACGAAAACAAAATGGAAGAGAACGAAAACCAAAAAACCCATTTCAGTAATTTTATTATTCCTAATGGTATATACTATTTATTTAGCAATATATAGTTTGTGTCTTATCTTGCACCTGTTTGATTAATACAGATTTGCTTTTTCCTTCTATTTTCATATCTAATTTCGTGTTGTTTCATGTTATGTAGAGAACTATTTCACCCAAGACAATGAAGGTGATGAGGCGAACCTTAAAGTAACAGAAAATTTTGCAAAGAAATTAACAACGAAAGTGAAGTGGACAGAAATCGAATTTACAAAGGTTAAACATCATTTTGAAAAATACTTAAAAGTAGATTCGTTATAATCTCAATTCATAAGATATTGAGCTCCTTTTAAAAAAATTTGTAAGGGAAGATCTATTTCCCAAATAAGAAGTAAAATACAACATTTAAAACGAAAAAGTAAAATTACGTTCTAACTGTTACACTTGTTTTACTGTAGTAATAAAATTTACACCATAAATACCATGTATTATTTTCTATTAATGCCTCGTTCTAGGAATTAACTTTAAAAATCGATTTTAGTTACTCAGATTTAAATTCAATTTATATTTTTGAAAATGTTTTTACAAATAAATTGACAAAAGCAAATTAACAGGCAAACGCTTTTGTTGCAATTTTCAGGTTTTCGTAGCTTATTTAAATTTATAAAACGTAAACTTATGTTTATATTAAGGCATTAGTTATTGTACAAATTTGGATAATTTTATTTATATCTTCTAGTTTGAGAAATAAGTTTTTATATTATAATGACTAAAAAAGTATAAATTTGTTTCTTAATAACGTTACACACTTTTTCTACCATTATCTGAGTATACGTTTTATTGAAAGATTATATTCAAAACGGTAGTAACAAGCCACCTGTTTTGCATACGTTCTTTGGGATCATTATTAAAACCGTTACATAAGGATTATTATTTCCATTATTACTACAGCTCATTAATTGGAATAATTGTAACGTTATAAATAGGCGTGTACAATACTTAAGACGTCTATCTAAGCAGCTGATAATTCCGGGTTTCATACTCTAAAAAAAATAAATCCGAAGTAAATATTCCTACCTGAAAAGGTTTTCCGATGAAAGTATAAAATATGAACAGTTATTTTAGAGTCAAAGACATGCACCTGTTTTCATTGTTAGAACTCGAACTGGTCATGAAACCAAAAGTTGTTTTCAAGGTCGTTTCCATATATACGGTGTCAAATCGCATATACACATATAGCCTATATAGGTGTCCCAACGTAGCTTGGTCTACACACAATTCCGGGTGCCACAATGTCGCTTTATATTTTGGTGCCAGAAGTACCGATTTTCTATATATATATATATATATATATATATATATATATATATATATATATATATATAATCTAATATACAATATACATATAATTTTACTCGTTACACCCGATGTACGAGATACTCGAAAAGTCCCGCACCATAGGTATTCCAAATCACTGTCACAATACAGCCTAGTTGCACGCTCGATTTATAATGTTGGAATGTTTGCTTGTTGCAGTACTGAAAAACTGTGACTACTAAAGCCCTAGTATGGTGTATTTGTAGCAAAATTTCCCCTGAAGAATCTTGCACAAGGGTCTCTCCCATACACATGGTTTCTGACTGCTAGTAAAATTTCGCGCTAAATGTAGTTTGAGCGGTGCACCCTGATTTAGACATTCAAACACTCCAAATAAGTACTGGAAATAATGTTAATATATGTAGTATTGTGCACAGTAATTTGTAAGTCCTTAGGTGCAGAACAATTTGGATACCTTGTATAACTATAAGCACATTTTATCTTCCTTGCCCTTAAAATGTTTTAGGCTGGCTAGTTATAAAGGAGAGCCAATTTCATGGATTAGGACCGTAACACACTACTAAATCTAAAAATATATAAAGAAATTGAAGCTAGTCTGACCAGAGCAGGTACAATTTTCCGATGTTGCTAGCCAGCGCAGTCAGTAGCGCGCTAACTTTGTCGAGCGCCGTCATGCAAAAACAAAAAGTGTGCCTTTATACATTGTTATAAAAAAATTAACAAACCTTGTTATAAAATAGTAGATTTTTTTTAACTTCTATCCTGCACCATTCAGCTTAGAACTTTTCAAGTTAAAATCATACGAACGCTTACCGAAATTATCAAAACTGTTAATAGAAATGAATTACCATGGTATAATGGATAAAATTATTTTTAAAATAACATTATCCAGAAATTTTAGATTTTAAATATTTTATTCATAAATGCAAAAATTTTAAACAAAATAATTGGAACATTGAATCATATTTTAACAGAACTTTGTCTTTTGTAAATTGGTTTAGCATCGTTTCAGTATCTAACTCTTGAATGAAGTAGACTCGATTGACATGATAGCAATCGTTCTTATACCATAGCAGAATGTAAATAGTTTTTAACGATTTTTAATTTGGAAAACGATCTTACTGTTGTGGTTTTGGAAACCGGCATTGTCAATAAAATTCGTACTGCCACAAAAATGTTTGGGTAAGAATAATGTAAATTATTGGTTGCAATGTAATTTAGGGTAATAATTGGGGAATAAGTGACACTTTTCTCAAGATTCTGCAAAAAATGAAATTCTCGCAAGTTCAATCCTATTTATATCAAATTCATTTTGATTTTTATCACTTAATATACCATAAAGTTTTGTACAAAACTCTAGCTGTTCCGATTCAGAGTGACTGTTAAATTCCGAAATATTCCATAAAAATTTTAAAATGTAATGTGCAGATTACAGTTCGAATCTATCGTTACAAGATCAAACTAAAAAAAAAAACACTTTAAATTTTAATTCTTCATTTTGTACTGGTTCACCTTCACTTTCGTAAATAAATTGTTTTGTAACTTTTCGAGGTCTTAAAACGCATTCATCTTTAAATTTTGGATCGATATCTAATAAAATCGCGACTTTCCTAGCTTCTTTTAATAAACCATTAAAACTGTTATCTTAACGACAGTCTTTTGAAAAATCAAATAAATTACTTAAACCAGCACAGTGTTATATTTATACAAGTCCATGATATACCGGGAAACACTTTGACACTCGTTGCATTGGAGAGTTGTATTTTTATTGCACTGGGCACATCTCTACGGTGGTTGATTTTAAAAGTGCCCATCTTCCTGTTTTAAAAAGTTAGCGACGGCTAGTTTTGGTCCTGTATTTGGGTCTATTTTCCTTGGCGCTGCTCTGATGAGGGCAACGGTTACCTGAGCTTTACACATAAACAATTAGGTAAAATTGACGTAAACAGTTGATTTACCATCTTTTTGGAATAATACAGTAGACAAACCTGTCAGCGGAAAGTTACGTGGTCCATTAGCAGTGGTGATTTTTGATGAACTTCTTTGTGCAGCAACCAAGCTGCAACTACAGTCATATTGAGAGCGTTTGAAAACAGATTCCACCACCATTTTTTCGAGCGAAGCCTTGGCCCATAGGAGGATAAACATCCTGTCTAACAGATCAACGCCTCCATGCCAATGTTGATCAAATGGGGTTGGCTTATGCCAATCTTTTTATTTTTTCACGAGAGTACCCGATAATTTAAAAAAATATATAAAAGTGAAGTAAAATACAGAATAAGAAAAAGTAGAATATACGCCATGAAAAGTACTTACCTATTTGCTGTTTTCAATGGCAGATGAGTTTGATTGTGTAACAACCTTTTTTTGTGGTTGTATTAAAAAATACGTTAATCTAAGATCATTAATTTATTTGGCGTAAAATTAGAGGAGTTTTTAATTATTTACATGTAAAATTGAGAAAGGCAACTTAAATTGCATTTCCTAGAACAAATATTTTGGGTGTAATATTACATAAATAGTTTTAGTTCCCTTTCTTAAAAAAAATGGGATTTATATTATTGTATCCGCGCAAGCGTGAAGATTTTTAAGGGGAATACACTTGAGTTATTCTGAAAGCTTTTTTAATTCACTTAATGCTGACTGTTAACAGCAATAAGCATGATTTTTACTTAATTTTTTATATTTTGGTGCCATCAGAATTTTGGTGGTAAGTTATTTTTTTTCTCATTATATTTAAAACTAAAGCCTTTGCTTTTTTTTAGGCACTTTTTTAAGTACTTTTTAAGTACTTACTTTTTAAGTACTTACTTTTTAAGTACGCACTTTTAATTACCTTTTAATCACTTGTTGTAATTAGATTGCACTTATTTGCACTCCTATTTGACTAATAATCTTTAATGGCACGTATAAGTCAATATTTTACTGTACTATTATTTTAAATGGCTCTCACCTCTGGGTTAGTGCTCCCCAATACGCCCTCGATATCGTTGATCGTATTCAAAGAGAGCGATTAGGCTTATAAATGCCGTCCTTAACTTCTCACATACAGTCCTTGAGCATAGAAGGATGGTTTCAGTTCTTTCTTTGTATTATCGTTATTACAACGGCTATTGTGCTGGTGAATTACATTCTTTGATACCATCTCCGGCTATCTTTGCGAAACACTCAGTTCGCTCATTCACATCATCAGTATGCAGTACAAATCTCCACTTGTACCAAACGGGCGCAATCCACATTTTCTACGGCTTCTAAACTCTGGAATGATCTCCCTAGTTCCTATTTTCCTCTCACTTATGATATGAGAAAATTTAAGGTAGCTGTTCATAGGCATCTATTGGCAATTCATTATCCCTCTATCCATCCTCCTAAGTGTTCCTGAGTGCTTTAGCACGATAGGCCTTATTTAGCCTGTTCAGGTCCACAATCATAAAAAAAAAAAAATTGGATACCTCGTATAACTATAAGCATATTTTATCTTCATTGCACTTAAAATGTTTTAGTCCTGCCTGGCTAGTTATAAAGGAGAGCCATAAGTTTGGTTTTAGAGATAGACATTCTACGATCAAACAGGTACACAGACTAATAGGAAACAAGAATGTACGTATCGCAGTGTTTCTTGATGTCTACCAGTCCTTTGACAAGGTGTGATACAAGTATCTAAAACAGAAATTAAGAAATCTACTGCCCAACCAGTATAGCGAAATACTAGTATCTTGTATTAGAGAAAAAATATTCAGGGTCAAATTTAAAGCTGAATATTCTGGAATTAAACAAATAAAAGCTGGCGTACCCCAATGCAACACACCTAATCCAGCACTTTATTTGGTTTACACTAGTGAGATACCTACCATGCAAGATTCACTATTAGCTACTTTTGCAGATGGCATAGCTGTACTGTCAAAGGGTATAGACTTCTATGAAGCTGCAGAAAAAACACAACACGTTCTTGATAGCATAACCACGTAGACATAAAGTAGCGAATAAAACTAAATGATTTTAAGTCAAATATTTACCTATAAAAAAATATAAAAATACAGTTAGAAATAAACATGAAACCTATTTCATTTGTTAACGAGGCCAAATACCTAGGAATGACTTAAATGGAAAGGGCACATTAGAAATTAGAACTCGAAATAAGAAAAAGAAAACTATTATGGCTGATAGGAAGAAGGTCAGAAATGATAACGGAAAACAAACTGGCCTACAAACAAATTTTGAAGTTAGTTTGGCAATATGAGGGTGATCCACACTAACTAATACTAATATTATTCAAAGGTTCCAAAATAAACTACTCAGGTAGATTGCTAACGCTCCTTGGTATTTACGTAATTCTGGCCTATATCGAGATCTAAAAATAGAAACAATGCTACACATGATTAAAAAACAGCACCAACAATACACGGAGGCTCTACTATCACACGAATATAGAGGCAATTCAGCTTTTAGGCAACAAGGAGGCAGTACGGAGACGCAACAGGACCAAACCATTAGATATGTGTCAGTGAGCGTAGTGTCTTGGGTTACGAGTAGAGTACAGTGTCGTGTACTACAAGAGCAGAATTTACCAAGACTTAAGAACTGTCGCTGGACAAAACTTAGATTTATTTAGCTTTTAAAGCACATGGTTAATTTAGGTTAAATCAGTTTTGTAATCAATTTGGTGGAAAAAAACTAATTTTTTTTTCAAGTTTAAGTACTAAATATTTTTAATTGTTACCCATCTTGTTTTAAACAAACTACTTTAAAGTTTTGCCGCAATTCCAGGAATATTAAAAAATTTAAAGTTTCCTTTTTTATTAATTTTCACGATTGAATTATTTTTGCAATTAGCCTTTTACCTGCTATTGTTCGCTTTTATATAATTTTATATAATTAGTTGCCCGCATTATATTTTTCCAATAAGTATATGTTATAAACATCACCCATATACATTTTCAGCTTGTTATTATAATATGTTGTATTAGAAAAAGATAACTAATATTTCCTTTTTAAGGTTTCATACTCGTAAATTTGAAATAAGTCTACATGCTAGTATTTGACCAGTATTGCCACAATTCTTATGTACTTCTACTAACAATAGTTTGTTATGAAATATTATGACAAAAAAATTTCGACTTTTTAAACAGTGTAAGACATGTAAGAAAAGTGCATTGTTCGAAAATACGAACAATGGCAGGTCGTGGTAGCAGGTGGCGTACCCATGATGGCTTTATTGTCTGATCGTCTAGACACCTAGCCGGCGCCAACCACTGGTTCTAGTTGTTGACATTATAGGTATCTGCAGTTTTATTAGTAATGTAGACCTGTTTGAGAAGGAAGGTTTGTAGTGTAGTGTTTTATACGAACATTCTTTTATTTATAAAAATGTATAACTGTGAGTTATTGTATGTACATGTGTTCAACAATTATAGAAAACAAATTACTAACAATTGAAGAAGCGATCGACTATTTTCACTCACATAGCGATTCTGAGTTACTCGGCAGTTCTGATGAGGAGTTTGATTTCTGTCGGTTACCACCTGATGAGGATGATCGTGTAACGGACGAACAAAATATTGATGCAAATGACCTTGGAATTGTTCAGCCCACAGATGTTTGTGGTGAAGTTAGTGTTATAGTAGCATCTCAAAACATTTAAGAACCTAGTTCTCCAGAGTCTACAACTAACAAAGTTAAACAGATTAAAAAAAATTACAGAGCGCAAAAAAGCAAAAGAAAAATTGGACAAAAAGGACCGATTTCGATAGATCACTTCTTTCTAATGATATACCAAAGGTGAGCGACAAATATCCTAATTTGGTAAATTTAGAATCTGTATAGAATTATTTTTTGAATAGTTGTCAAAGGAGTATACTTCCTACAGCATGGCACATCATTGATAGTTGAATGGACTGACATTGCTCAGTGTCTTGGATTGTTGCGATTTAGTGGGTACCACACAGTTTCAAGTGAACATTTATATTCAGCTGAAGACAGCTGTGCCCATTGTACCATCAGTCATGTCCAGAAGAAAAATAACAAACCTTGTTATAAAATAGTAGAATTTTTTTAACTTCTATCTTGCACACATTCAGCTTAGAATTTTTCAAGTTAAAATCATACGAACACTTACCGAAATTATCAAAACTGTTAATAGAAATGAATTAACATGGGATAATGGATAAAATTATTTTTAAAATAACATTATCCAGTAATTTTAAATTTTAAAGATTTTATTCATAAATGCAAACATTTTAAACAAAATTATTGGAACATTGATTTTAACAGAACTTTGTCTTTTGTAAATTGTTTTATCAAAGTTTCAGTATTTAACTCTTGAATTAAGTAGACTCGATTGACATGATGGCAAGATTTTCCAATCGTTCTTATACCATAGCAGAGTGTAAATAGTTTTTAATGATTTTTAATTTGGAGGAATAATGTAAATTATTGGTTACAATGTAATTTAGGGTAGCAATTGGGGAATAAGTGACATTTTTCTCAAGATTCTGCAAAAATGAAATTCTTGCATAAGTTCTATCCTATTTATATCAAATTCATTTCGATTTTTATCACTTAATATACCATAAAGTTTTGAACAAAACTCTAGCTGTTCCGATTCAGAGTGACTGTTAAATTCCGAAATATTCCATAAAAGTTTGAATATATAATGTGCAGATAACAGTTCGAATCCATCGTTACAAGATCAAACTAAAAAAAAAACACTTTAAATTTTAATTCTTCATTTTATACTGGTTCACCTTCACTTTCGTAACTAAATTGTTTTGTAACTTTTCGAGGTCTTAAAACGCATTCATCTTTAAATTTTGGATCGATATCTAATAAAATCGCGACTTTCCTAGCTTCTTTTAATAAACTGTTATCTTAACGACGGTCTTTTAAAAATCAAATAAATTACTTAAACCAGCACAGTGTTATATTTATACAAGTCCATGATATACCGGGAAACACTTTGAATGCATACATTTTTGACACTCGTTGCATTGGAGAGTTGTATTTTTATTGCACTGGGCACATCTCCCTACGGTGGTTGATTTTAAAAAGTGCCCATCTTCCTGTTTTAAAAAGTTAGCGACGGCTACTTTTGGTCCTGTCTTTGGGCCTATTTTCCTTGGTGCTGCTCTGATTAGGGCAACGGTTACCTGAGCTTTACACATAAACAATTAGGTAAAATTGACGTAAACAGTTGATTTACCATCTTTTTGGAATAATAAAGTAGACAAACCTGTCAGCGGAAAGTTAGGTGGTCCATTAGCAGTGGTGATTTTTGATGAATTTCTTTGTGCAGCAACCAAGCTGCAACTACAGTCATATTGAGAGCGTTTGAAAACAGATTCCACCACCATTTTTTCGAGCGAAGCCTTGGCCCATAGGAGGATAAACATCCTGTCTAACAGATCAACGCCTCCATGCCAATGTTGATCAAATGGGGTTGGCTTATGCCAATCTTTTATTTTTCACGAGAGTACTCGATTTAAATTTATATATTTTTATAAACAAAAGAATGTTCGTATAAAACACTACACTACAAACCTTCCTTCGCAAACAGGTCTACATTACTGCTAAAACAACAGATACCTATAATGTCAACAAGTAGAACCAGCGGTTGGCGCCGGCTAGGTGTCTAGACGATCAGACAATAAAGCCACCATGGGTACGCCAACTGCACGCGATCTGCCATTGTTCGTATTTTCGAACAATGCACTTTTATTACATGCAGGGCGCACACTGTTTAAAAAGTTGAAATTTTTTTGTCATAATATTTTATAACAAACTATTGTTAGTAGAAGTATATAAGAATTGTGGCAATACAGGTCAAATACTAGTATATAGACTTATTTCAAATTTACGAGTACGAAACCTTAAAAGGGAATATTTAATTATCTTTTTCTAATACAACAGATTATCATAACAAGCTGAAAATTTATATGGGTGATGCTTATAACATATACTTATTGGAAAAATATAATGCGGACAACTTATTATATAAAAAGCGAACAATGGCAGGTAAAAGGTTAATTGCAAAAATAATTCAATCGTGAAAATTAATAAAAAAGGAAACAGTTTAATTTTTTAATATTCCTGGGGTTGCTGCAAAACTTTAAAGTAGTTTCTTTAAAACAAGATGGGTAACAATTAAAAATATTTAGTACTTAAACTTGAAAAAAAATTTAGTTATAGTTTCCACCAAATTGATTGCAAAACTGATTTAACCTAAACTACCATGCGCCTTAAAAGCTAAATAAATCTAAGTTTTGTCCAGTGGCAGTTCTTAACTCTTGGTAAATTCTGCTCTTGTAGTGCACGACACTATACTCTACTCGTAACTCAAGACACTACGCTCACTGACACATATCTAATGGTTTGGTCCTGTTGAGTCTCCGTACTGCCTCCTTGTTGCCTAAAAGCTGAATTGTCTCTATATTCGTGTGATCACCCTCATATTGCCAAAATTGGTTTGTAGGCCAGTAGTTTGTTTTCCGTTATCATTTCTGACCTTCTCCCTATCAGACATAATAGTTTTCTTTTTCTTATTTTGAGTTTTAATTTATAATGTGCCCTTTCCATTTAAGTCATTCCTAGGTATTTGGCCTCGTTAACAAATGAAATAGGTTTCATGTTTATTTCTAACTGTATTTTTATATTTTTTTATAGGTAAATATTTGACTTCAAATCATTTAGTTTTATTCGCTACTTTATGTCTACGTGGTTATGCTATCAAGGGCACGTTGTGTTTTTTCTGCAGCTTCATAGAAGGCTATACCCTTTGACAGTACGGCTATGTCATCTGCAAAAGTAGCTAATAGTGAATCTTGCATGGTAGGTATTTCACTAGTGTAAATCAAATAAAGTGCTGGATTAGGTGCGTTGCATTGGGGTACACCAGCTCTTATTTGTTTAATTCCAGAATATTCAGCTTTAAATTTGACGCTGAAGATTTTTTCTCTAATATAAGATACTAGTATTTCGCTACACTGGTTTGGCAGCAGATTTGTTAATTTGTGTTCTAGATGTTTGTATCACACCTTGTCAAAGGACTGGTAGACGTCGAGAAACACTGCGATACATACTTTCTTGTTTCTTATTAGTTTGTGTACCTGTTTGATCGTGGAATGTCTATCTCTAAAACCAAACTTATGGCTTAGAATTAATTTTCTCTCTGATATTGGCTCTAATTGTTTACCTATAGTTTTTCAAACGGTTTCGGCATCACTGGAAGGAAGAATATTGGACTATACGATTCAACTCTGTTTGGTGTTTTCCCCGGTATTAAAATTATTAAAACTTCTGATACTTTCCATATTTTTGGAACATATTTTAGTTTAATGAAGTATTTAAAATATGTATTAATTTCAGAATTAGTAGGTTTTTCGGTAGTATACTAGTTATTAAGTCGTATCCAGACGCTTTCTTTAAACCTATTTGTTGGTTTATCGTTTTCTCAACTTCATTTGGCGAAACGGATGGTATTCTATCAGTATCTTTTTTAGACCTCTGTATAATTTCTTCTGCAATATCCTCGCGGAGGGTTTGCAGTAAAGGTTTTTTGCAAGTGTTTTGTGAAGAGTTCTGCCTTTTCTATATTTTCTTTGGCCTATGTGCCATTTTGTTTTTTTAGTGGAAGCAGGACTTTTTGGGCATTTTGTGGTCTTCGATAATGAATGTTTCACTATCTGCTGTGATCTTTAGCAGGAATTTGTTAACTGTTTCATTTTTTATTTGTCTGATCTCTCTGGACAGAAGTGTTCAAAATTCTTTGTTTTCAGTTGTTCTGATATTTTTCCAGGTTCTTCAGGCTTTTCATTTTTGTAGAACTCATTTCTTGATTTCAAGCAGAAGGTTGTTTCTATTCGCTTTCTTTGTAATTTATGACGTATTTTTCCAAGCTACTTTGATTACCTCTACAAACTTTTCAATTTCAATATCATCAGTCATGATGACTGGTGAGTGGTCTGAACCAAGATCATTCGAATTTTCTACATCTACGAAATGGTGAGGAATTTTTTTATATAAAAGTGTAATACAACTGGGACCTTATTTCTATCAGTGGGCCGCTATTGATAGCTTTCATTAATTCTCGTCCTTTGGTAGTGGCTCAATCTTGATCCCCACTGTCTCTTTTTGCGTTACATCACCTCCCAGTATAAATCAATATATTTAACTATTTTAGATAATCTTCCAACTTCGAACTTCTACTTAGAGAACAGTGCGTTACCGCAACTCTTATGTTTTGCTTCTAGTTCTAACAGTTACTACCGTAGTACATGCTTTATATCGTTTTTTACGATGACATTTCCTCCTCTTAATGTGTTAGTAGGATGTGTTGTCATATAAGCTACATATGCTTTACATTTTAGGTAATCGTGGTTCGTCAAATGAGCCTCAACGATAAGGCAAACATTAATATTTTGATTGCCAGGGATACCTGGAGTTCGTTCTGCTTCTTCAGAATATCGTTCGCATTCCAAAGAGCAATTTTTAAATCGTTAGCCATTAAAACTTTTTGAGCAATCGCTATTTTGATTTCTTTTTCCATTTTTTCTAATTTATCTTGTATTATTTTTCCATAATTGTTTGTAAGATGTAATAATCCTGATTTCTTCGTTTCTTGCTTTTATGGCTGAGGCGTATGCGCAACAGCTGTTTTGGGGTTTTCCTTCTATTCTCTGTATTCTAAAGTTCTTGTGTTGTTGGATAATTTGTTGCTGATTCGCGCGTTTAGTTTCTTTCTTTCCAGATTTCGCATCCTCGATAGTTAACAAGATGGTTTTGCTGGAATTTCACACATTTGGGTCTAAGTACAACCCCGTTTAAGTAATTGTTAGTAGAACGATTTCCAGCGCATTTCATATGCTTCGGTTTGAAATAGCAGTACCTCTGGGTATGTCGAAAACCCTGACGTTCTTTTGCGGGATTAGTTAAGTTTTCCTGACATTTTCTATTTTAACATTAACTTCATTTATTGTTTCTATACCGCATGTGCTCTTGATGTCCTTCTTCTACTCTACTGACAACATAAACGTTGCGAGAGATATTTATCTCTATTGCTTAGCATTGGTGTAGTTGAGGTTATTCTTAATCCTTTGTTAGTAAGATCTGCAATAACTTTAGATGGTTCACTGGTTCACATGAGGAATGTATGCCTCTAGCCATTTCCCTGATTGGTCTTGTGCGTTTATTCTTATACAAGTACCAAGTATTTCTCGACTTATTTAGTTGTTCAGTTATCTTCCTGTAATCGCTTTGGTTTTTTAAACTTAATTTAACGTTTTTATTGTACATTATGTTCATTTTAGCACGTGTGTTGCTTTTTTAGTTCTTTTTTTAACACATCCGGTATTATTATGGGAGGGGGAGTCCATTGTCTTTTGGTGAATTACTAGCTTTTCTTTTTTATTCTTTCTTCTTGATTTTCCGGATGATATCTAAATTCCTTCCTTATACCTTTTATTTCATTCTCTAGTTGTTATTTTTGATTCCTTAATGGAGTAATCTTCCAGTATAAAAAATTCCATTTCCTTATCTGCGCGCATTTATATTCTGTCCCTCGATACCGTACTCATGACCATGGTTAATTTAGCTCATGTTTTAGTTTTAATTCCGATTTATCATTTGTACTTTTCATTATCTACTATCACTACCGCCACATATGGTTATACCTTGGTTCGTTCAACTCTTATCGCATCACTCTGAGAACGCGTACCTTACCAAATCACAAACATACACATTGACAATTGCAATTATAATCGAAAATCACATATAATAATTAGACTAATTTCACAGTGTTAAAATACAACACCGTGTCGTGTACTTTAATGAGCCATTTATTAACAAAAATTTTATTTTGTTTGATTCTATTTTTAGGTCAATCGGTCGTGGGTTTTTTTTTGATGATTGATGGTCATGCATTTCTGAGAATCCTAATATAATCTCGATTCCAAGAATTGGTTCTGTCTTGGAATTAAGTGATTTCGTTTGCTTCTTCGAGATTGATGCGTCATGAATTTCTGAGAAACTTTATGTACTTTCAAAGATTAATTTTTAGATAACCCTAAAGAGTCGGACAGTTGTGTATTTATGAGTACCTTTAAATAATCCTTTTTTCAGTATTAGTTTTAGATTAATGAGTTGTGGGTGGATAAGAACTAGAAGACACCAGTGAATCCTGAATGTACAATGTATACAGAGAAGGGGATAGCAGGTTATATAGAAAATAGGTTAATAGTACACAAGGTGTACAGAAAACACGATGCTCTGCTTGTAGTCTTTTCTATAGTGCTAATTATATACCGAATTGATCTTTCTAGGCTTATTTTCCCTCTTGAGGAGACATATCTATCGTAGATGTGAACTCCCTTCTTAGTCTTCATTTCAGGACCATTTCTTATGTTCAGCTTTGTTCCTGGGTAAACAATTGTGAGGAGGACTTTTCTCCTTCTTAACTAGCAACTTTTACCTATTAAACTTTTGCTGTTTCTTTATGCAGTTATGAGTGAACATGTGAACTGATTTCTATCCGATGTGTTATAACTTGCAAGCTTGATATTTCATTTAATTTTTTCTTGGACTAGTCATGAAAGTTTAGTGCTTTATCTAAGAAACACATGTTAACCTTAGCTCAGCTCTGAACCAGCCATTTTTGGTGAAGTCGCAATTATCTTCTCTACTTTACCATGGTAACAAATCTTTTCCTTAGCCAATGTCAACTCTTTTATTGAGGATGCGCCTAATTGAGATAGCAACACCCCTTCAACTTTAGTATGGAATCAAAGCTTTGCCCTAGCCAAGACTGACCTTTAGGCAGAGTTTCACTGATTCAAAATGCAAATTTTTGCTGTTTACTTATCTAGACAGTTATGGGTAGACACGTGATCTGATTTCTATCATGCGGGTTATAACTTGCAAGCTCGACATTTCATTTAATTTTTTCGTGTACCATTTTAAATACATACACATTTATTGTTAACTAGGATAGAGTTTGAGAGAATTTTATGTAGAAGAAAAGTTAAAGATCCTGAAGGTCTAAAACAGATGAAAATTTGTTTGTCTAATATACACTTGGAGACAATTTTTAAACTTTATTTCACCTTTCTTAATGCACAATTTTACAACGCCTTAGAACATATTTTTAGTTAGAGCCTACTTATTCGTCTTCGATTATATTTGTTTGCAAGCTTTCAAGAAAGCAGCTGTATTAATAACGTTTCCATGGATATCAAGCACTAATTAAACTTATTGGTAGGAGAATATATTAGCCCATACATAACTGACATTTGTGACAGTGGTACTTAATGTTATACAATTAACATAATACTTCCTACAGAATAGACCATTTTAAATGCATCGCCTATTCTAACCCTCTTTGCTTTAAACCTATCCATATGCCATCATCTGGAAGCGGCAGTAAACTTGTTTTACTGAGGACAATAGGAATTTGTGTTTTTGAAGTGGGAACAATGTCAAAATTTTTTACTGTTTCTGCAATGAGTAATTTTGCTTCTAATAAGGCAAAACGAGATCCTATAATATTACATATTACAAGAGAAAACGCGTAAATTCTGTAAGTCGCCTACCGATACAATTTCTTGGTCCAACTCCAAATGGGATATATGTGCATGGGTGAATTCGACTTTTGTTTTCCTCATTAAATCTCTCTGGATCGAACTTCTCAGGATTAGGATAATACCTTTCATCATGGTGCATGGCAAAGATTGAACAGACTATAACTGAATTTTTTTCCAAGTATACATCTGACTCATTTGGTTCTTGTGCTTCAATTACGTAAGGACGTATTGATTTTCTATTAACAATTGGAGCAGGAGGCCATTTGCGTAAGGTTTCTAAAACATATTAATTAGTGTACACCTATATGGAACGGAATTTACCTGAAACCACCATATCTAAGTACTTCATACTCATTAATTTTTCATAAGTGAGCTCTCCATTAGTAATTTTAACAGATTCTTCAATTTCGTCCCGTAGCTTTTTCTGAATGTCAGGATTAATAGCTAATTCATAACTCGCATAACTCATTAGTGTGGAAACAGTTTCAAAACCAGCAAAAAAGAATATGAGAGCTTGAGCAGTAATAATTTCATCTGTAAATTCAAGGTTTGCTTTTTTATGAACTTTTCCAAAGTCCGATTCCTCAGCAACCGCAAACCCGGCTTCTGGCACAGAATGGGAATCTTCTTCAAATTTGAGTCGACCCTTTCTTGCTTCCATTAATAAGTGAAGCATATCCGGCCGAACAATATTCTTTTCTTCTCTTATTCTTAAAGTATCTTTTACGAGCGTTGTAAAAAATTCTCTCACTTCCTTGCTAAATATGGGAACATTGATAACCTGGAAATAATAAAAAAATGTGAGCTTTAACTCCGCTTTGAAATACTAACCTTTGCTAAAAATGTAGAAAAAAAACTTATAATGATAGCCACTCTAATAGTTCCACTAAAATTGGTTAGTTTTTTTGCCAACAAATAAAATTCGTTATTAGGGTCAGCTTGAGAATCACAAGTAACGCCAAAAGCGCATGTTGCTATAACATCATTTGCAAATCGTGCCAACACATCTTTTGCGTTAATTTCAGATGTTCCCTCTTTTGATTTATAAAAATTAGAAAACTCTTTCGCACATTCCTTCATTAACATAAACATGGACTTCATTTTACTACTAGTAAAGGAAGGGCTTAATGTAGAGCGTATCTGGTGCCACTCTTCCCCTCCTACGTAACTTTATTGCACAAGCCATAATACAGTGAGATGATACTTACCTTTGATGGCAAACAAGTTCTTACTCCATAAAGGGTCAATTTCATTTGGAATTATGTCTCGGTGGTCAGGGAAAGTTTCAAATTCCTTAACCATAATTTTTTTAATTAAATCTGGATCGGTTAAGAGTAAGCTTGGTTTAATAAAGTTGTATACACCAATATATCTGCAATGTTAACTATTATTTTAAACAGAGAACATTAAAAAAGTTACCTTCCGTTTGGATAACGATTATAAATCTTTTGGAAAAGTTCTGCAGTTGAGGTTTTCTTTAACACCACCGGTAACCAATTTCCAAAAATTGGTAACGGTTTTTCATGTTGAACCTTCTTTTCTTCCCAATATTTGAGCGGTTTTATTATATAATAGTACGCACAAAACAATAATAAATTTATTAGTATTATAATCCACATGTTCGTGTATTGTAATTTTAATGACGACTGAAGTAAATTATCTCTTAACACTTCGTATCTGTAGATAAATATATCTACTTTAACCTATATCCTTGAAAACCTGTAATGAGAACGTCGTAACCACAATACTTTATTCGCTATACATATAATTATGTAAATACGATTACTACCCAAAGCCTAACAGTAAATGTAGTATCGAGTAGTAATTTGCATTTTAGAATTACAAGTCCATCGTATACGTTAAAATATATACTTACCTATTAAGAAGTCTAATGTATAAAATGATAATTTATTAAGGATGTTTATACATTAGAACATTTTTGTTTTGAATATTGTGCAACCCCACTTCACAATGTTTATCTAACCATTAAAATATATTAAACATAAGCAAATTACTATTCACTCAATTGCAACACTTTCGCACATATCCTCGTATTCGATGAATGAAAAATCCGGTAACAGTTTACACAATCCTTCGTTTTTAGTTAAGCGGTGGTACTTTTGGTGATAACAACGCCCTTATCTCTTGGTTTAGCATCCATTATTCCATTTATCTGGTAGGCGAGTGTAGCTAGTATTTTCCTTAGGTGGGTGGCGTGTCTTTCAAGTGCTTTACAATCACTTATAATTGTTCATCCGATTCCCCTTCTATCTATTACTGTATATTCTCTGTCTTCAAATCGACATTCTAATTCATTAAAGGAGTCTGTACTTTGTGTTAATATTATGTCACCTGGTTCTATATCAATGTTATTTGCACCTCATTTTTTGTCCTCTCTCTTATTCCGTTTTGGTTTTTACCTTCCAACATACATAACTACATAGGTATAGAAGGTTATGCAATAAATTTCTTTTGCACAATTCGTTTAGGAAAGTTACGTTAAGATCGCCCATTGCAGGTGCGTGCATGCGTGCGTGCGTACGAACGTGCGTGCGAGAGTACGTGCGTGCGTGGGTATGTGCGTGCGAGAGTACGTGCGTGCGTGGGTATGTGCGTGCGTGTGTGTGCATATGTGTACGCGCATGTGCGTGCGTGTCTGTGCTGTGTGTGCATGTGTGTGCGTGAGTGCGTGTGTGCACGTGTGCGTGTGCATGTGTGTGCCTGTGTGTGCGTGTGTGTCCGTGTGTGTGCGTGTGTGTCCGTGTATGTGCGTGTGTGCGTGTGTGCGGGTGCGTGCGTGTGTGCGCGTGTGCGTTGTACGGGTGTGCGCGTGTGGCGCGTGTGTGCGTGTGTGTGTGTGTGTGTGTGTGTGAGTGTGTATACGTGTGTGCTTGTGTGTGTGTGTGCGTGTGTGCGCGTGTGTGTGCGTGTGAGTGCGTGTGTATGTGTGTGTGTTGGGTGTGTTCGTGTGTGCTGTGTGTGTGTGTGTGCGCGTGTGGCGCGTGTGTTGTGCGTGTGAGTGCCTGTGTGTGTCGTGTTGGCGTGCTGTGTTGGCGCGTGTGTCTGTGTCGTTCTGTGCTGTGCCTGTGCCTGTGTCTGTGTATGGTCTGTGTCTGTGTCTGTGTCTGTGTCTGTGTCTGTGTCTGTGTCTGTGTCTGTGTCTGTTCTGTTCTGTGTCTGTATGTGTCTGTGTCTGTGTCTGTGTCTGTGTCTGTGTCTGTGTCTGTGTCTGTGTCTGTGTCTGTGTCTGTGTCTGTGTCTGTGTCTGTGTCTGTGTCTGTGTCTGTGTCTGTGTCTGTGTCT
>JARFJB010000047.1:4107500-4137500 GCA_036346205.1 Vesta saturnalis
TGTGTCTGTGTCTGTGTCTGTGTCTGTGTCTGTGTCTGTGTCTGTGTCTGTGTCTGTGTCTGTGTCTGTGTCTGTGTCTGTGTCTGTGTCTGTGTCTGTGTCTGTGTCTGTGTCTGTGTCTGTGTCCTGTGTCAGTCTGTGTCTGTAGTCTGTGTCTGTGTCTGTGTCTGTGTCTGTGTCTGTGTCTGTGTTCTGTGTCTGTGTCTGTGTCTGTGTCTGTGTCTGTGTCTGTGTCTGTGTCTGTGTCTGTGTCTGCTGTCTGTGTCTGTGTCTGTGTCTGTGTCTGTGTCTGTGTCTGTGTCTGTGTCTGTGTCTGTGTCTGTGTCTGCGTCTGTGTCTGTGTCTGTGTCTGTGCCCGTGCCCGTGGTTGCGTCTGTGTCTGTGTCTGATTCTGTGTGTGGATATGTCTGCGTCTATGTCTGTGTCTGTGTCTGTGTCTGTGTCTGTGTCTGTGTCTGTCTGTGGCTATGTCCACAGAAGACCTATTTTTCAACGTATCCAACGAAATTGATCTTTAAATATAGATTTTTATCGTTTGGCCTAAATTCTGGGCAATGCTGGTATAGCTCTTGTAGATATTGCCGCGTACCAAACGAAATTGGTGTACCAATAAATATTTTTGGCAGTGTCTATCCTAAATACACACACTTATTGGTCACATAATTTAGCTCTGGCAATCAATTTTGCCGTTTAAAATATAGATTTTGGGAAGTATTGGGCCTACATACTGACCAACATGCATTAAGTGCCGAATTTAGCTCTTGGTCATCAACAGAATATATTTTGGCGCGCCCCTACCGAAACTTGTGTACAAAAATAGATTTTGAATAACATTCGATCCAAATGCTGAGCAACACTCATGGATCAGTCGGGGTGCCAACTAAAACTTGGGCAGTATTAGGCGCAAAAATGTTGACCAATGCTAATAGCTGTTACTAATATAGGCAAACAATTTTGCCTTGACCCTGGTCAAATTGGTTTACAAATATAGATTTTTGGCAATATTCAATCCAAACCCTCACCAACACTTATGTACCACAAAATTTACTTTTTGCCCCATCCCCAATTAAGTTGGTGTATCAACATATATTTTGGGCAAAATTTAACCTAAGTTCTAACCAACATTCATGGATTACAATTTATCTCTTGGTTATTAAGGCTATCACATTAGCGGAGAGTGTAACAGAATCTGTGCATAGACAGATTTTGTACAGTGTTCGGCCCAAATGCTGGCAAGCACTCATAGGCCACATAATCTTCTCTTGGTCAATGAGAAATGCATTTATCCAGCAAAATTGATGTATTCGTTTATATTTTGGGCAATATTCAGCCCAAAAATGCTGACCATCGCTGATGAATCATTCATAGTCATCGAGGCGACAGCTTTTTCGTTAAAATGGTTTAAAAATGTAAATTTTGAAAATATTTGACCCAAATGCTGACCAACTACTGAAGTTAGCTTTTGCTCAACTGGACAAGCAATTTTAGTAAGTTGGTGTATAAACAAAGATTTGGGCAATATTCACTCCTAATGCTGACCAACACACGAACCGCAGGATTTGGCTCTTGGTCCTCGAGTAAATTAATTTTACCGTGACCCAACGAAATTGGTGTACAGATTTAGATTTTGGGCAATATTTAGCCAAATGCGCACCAAAAGCCATGAACCACAAAATGTAGCACTTGGTGATTGAAAGAATCTATTTTGCCGCTTCCACCACGAAAGTGGTCTATCAACAGAGTTTTTGGGCAGTTTTTCGGTTAAGTACACTCATAAGTCACAGAGTTAAGATCTTCGGTATTGAGTCAATTAATTATGCCACAATCCCAACGAACACCTTAAGTAGCTTAGGAGTATTTACAAAGATGTTTCATTTTGAAAAAAGAGGATCAATATAGTTGAAATAAGAGAATAAGTTAAAAGACTAACCGTATTAAGATAACTGTTCAATATTAATTGTACAATAACTGTCGCTATAATCAGTACCTAAAAGAAAACTATCTTATCTACGTTTCCCCTTTCTTCTATTCGGAGTGGTGGAAATTGATTGCTTATAAATTTCTTACCTTGGGCAATGTCATATTCAGCAAGGTTAAACTTGATTAATTAATCCTTGATATAGTGCACATACGCTCGCGAACTCTCGTTCTTTTCCGTTGTCTGTGCAAACTTAAATGTCTTGCTTTCACTTACGTCCTTTATGACTTGCACTAATTGGGTGATTTTTTGCTAATTGCCTTCTCAATTATTCGTCGAAGTTAATATTTTAACTCACTTCGTGTCTAAATGCTTAACATTTCACAACCTTAACTGCTTTAGGGTGGTTAACAAACGCACATGTATTGTTACGTGCCAAACACTGACTAAAACATCAGTCCATAAAGGTAATGTGCAGGCAAGGGACATAGTTCAGTGATATGTACTGGGTTCTTACTTATAACTCCTAATGGGCACTCCACACCACTCAGTAACGTCAAAACTGGGAAAAAGGTCATAAAGGCGTCACCTGTTAAATACACTTATAGCGGAAAACGTCATGAACTAGATCTTAATAATGGCCTAACAGGAACCAAAATGTTCCCTCAAAATAAAACACTCACCTCTATCTAAAATTCTATTCCAAAAATTCTACGCAAAGCTCACCTAAATTTCAATAAAACCCTAAGCTTCATCTAAAATCCGCAAAATTGCGATGAAAAACTCAATACTCATCACACATTTCGATAAAATTCAACGTAAAATTAATGTCTCAAATAACCAAAAATAACTAGACAATACGGTAATTAATTATTCAATTTAAAACGAAGTTACGTCACAACAAAATAAACCAAACAAAAATGTACAATGTCCTATAATTTAATAAACGTCAATATCGGGGTCGTAATACCTAATGCAAAAAGTACAAAGCTACGTACTCAAACAAATAAACAACTTGCTTACCTGTACCACAAATCCAGGTAAAACTGTGACTACAATCGGTAAGTTGATTCCTAAAAGTAACTTCAAAAAAATTTCAAACACACGCTATACAGGCGGGCATATAAACAAACAGCTGATCGCTTAACGATGCAGTGTAACTTATAATTACATTACGTCATCTATTAAACTTATCTTCATATGAAATTGTATCAACCAAATGAAAACTAATTATCTCATAACTTTGAATGCAATACAAAATATCTAAACTTTTAAATTTGGATACACTTAATAATACTAACGTTGTGAGAAAAGAACAAAATTATTTGCACTTCAAGAAATAATACTCAATTTATTAGCACTATGCATATATTGACATAAAAATAAGAAGTAAAATAAACAAACAGCGTATTGTACAATATACATAAAATGTAACCTTTAAACAGAATTTCTAACAAACTGATATGGAATAATTCCTGCAGGATTCCAATAACCCAAATTTATCTATTTTATACCTACTTTAAATTTTAATTAACATCAAAGAATAAAGAAAACGCCGAACATCTAAATTTTACAAATGAACTTGTAAGAATGAACATGGTTTATAACCAGATCTTAATCTAAACAAAAAGTATATTCATCCGTCTACATAAGTACAAATAAACACTGTTTAAAATCACAAAAGTAAACTAAGAAGAATAGCCACCTTCACCACGCAGAGAATAGTCAATCAAAACTTTCACCTTCTTTCTCACAACGATAAAGGCAATTGATCCTCTCGGTGTGTGATTGATGGAAGCGAATAGCTTCTTAATTATTAAATTTATATTTACACCAACTTTATTAACGACAAGTCTTTAAACCAAAAACCATCTGCTACGATCACTTTTCAACTGGATTAATGACTGACTTCCATATACCCAAACTACAGTAATGCATTCTTTATCATCTATGTACACTTTTATTAAAACGACCATTTCTATTTAAACGAAACTGATTAAATGTTATTTATTTACAGCAAGTTTATCACTCGTTCTGGGTAACAATGAATTTTTGTTACCGCAAATCCGCCAACAAAATGAGATAAAAATCCAAAGGAATTAAGGGAACTACCAATGAACACCTACCCAGGGCGCGGGAATCTTCTAAAATATCCCCTGCGTAAGGGTAAGGGAAAGCTCTTCCTACGGTATTGTTCAATCACCCCCGGCAATGCTGAACAAGTTCACTTCACCCTTCTTAAGCAACAATTTCGTATAAGCGGCCAAGCCGCACAACGAAAGCCCTAGCGCACCACTACATCCTACTTAAGACTGACTGACACATTGAATTTTATTTTAGCCCACTAATCAAACTCCTTACTCAAATTTTATCACGCGCTGAAAACGAACTGAGATTTCCGAAGCCGAGCAAGAAAATTACATTATAAAAATAACCTGCACTCCCACGATATCTCAAGCACTGCTACCAATGGAAACAGGTATTTTTCCGCAGGCGAAATCCTTTCGATAATGAACCTTAAAGTCACGTATCTAGAAGCTGAACTCTTTGTCCGTAGACAAAAAATTTATCTAAGGATTGCTGCCGTCATGTCGCCAAAACGCTTTTAACACTGCAATATATGCTTTTTTCTTAACTACATTTCAATACAAAATAATAATTTTAATACTAACTGTAATTTTGCAATGACGTAATGTAACGTAACTGGCTATAATTATATAATATATTCAAATTTAAATTTAAATTTAAATATAATTAAATTATATTTAAAAAAATACGAACAACCATTGTTTACAAATGGACTAATAAACTCCCAAATAAAATAGAAAAAGGGAAATTGGTATATAGCATTGTCAACGCGCAAACCAAATCGTAATTAAAAAACTCCAACCCATTACTAGTAAACAGACCAAAAAGCAGAAACTGAATTCAAATCAACACCATAGATGTGCACATATTCTTTGTTTTTGTATTAATTCGAATAAGATTAGGAGAAGCTGATATCAAATCAACATCCTAGACTTATAGATCCTTTTTGTCTTTTGTGTTAAATTGGGAGAAGCAATTATCAAAATTGGAAATGAAAGCCCACTTGTCTCTTTTACGTAATTTCAAGGTCTGATTGCCTTTCAAGTAATTAGCTAATTACGGTGTTTTTATAAGTACGTCGAAGGGTATTGAATAGCGAATGGATGTATTGTGGTTTCATAATTGGGGAAAGCCAGGGTATAGTTACTGTATATTAATAATTTCTGGTAGCTGTTAAGTACTTTTATATTATTCAGTTATGAACAAAACGTGGAAAGTGAATGTGTTGTGACTGTAAGCAGTTCTGTCCTGTCAAGGTGTTATTTCAATGCGATTATCGACAACAACCCTGGTAAGCGATCGTTTTGATTTTCCCTGATTTTATTTACTTTATTTAATAGTTAGAGTCTTGCAACATGTTTTTGGCAAGCTGTAAGTTGAAAAGACGATATAGTATAGTTATAAAAGTAGTACATTACGTTGGTTTGGTACTAATCAGAAACCAAGGGGGCGTATGGCGTCCTATACGTGTCTTATGAGATAGTATGGGGGCCCCCTTATTAGAATACTAATTAAAGTACGCGCCATGACCTACAAAATAGCCGACAATACAAATGGACGACAAGGGTGTTATTTCGATTAGGTAACTGGGAAAATCCAAAAAATAACTACTTTATATTAATGATTGGGGAAAACTGTTAAGTACTTTATCTTGAATTTATTTCTATGCTTCATGAATTAAAATTGGGTAATTAAAAATCTGTGTATGTATTTCATTGAGATTGACTTGATTGAGATAGATCTGATACCAAAAAGGTCCAATCAGGAGCCGGGGGCGCGCCACTATCATCCAAACACAACCTGAGGCCTTTCCAAAAATTATTTGCCATAAGATCTAGGGTAAGTTCGTTAATCAACAAAATGCAACTTGTGGCATGGCATTTTTTAAGGGGTTGTATTTAAAAAAGTGAAACGGACCAGTCAGAAGCCATGGACGTGCCACAGCCCTCCAGCTTGAGTCTGTACAAACATTCTTTGCCATAAAATCTAGGCAAGTTCGTTAATGCGGAAAAGCCAACTAGTGGTGGTGCATTTTTTAGGGGTCATAATTTCTGGGCGGTGTCGATGCACCCCGACAAAAGGCGAAGCCTTGGGAACAAGTTCAGAAGGTCTATAGTTGTCTTATAAGATAGTATGAGGCCCCTTATTTGAATACTATTCTAAATTTCCCGTCAAAACAAAAATGGCCAATAAGTTGACCGAAAAGGCATGTTTAAAAAAAAACAACAAAATGACCTCCAACAATCAGAAACCAGGGGTACGGCACTGCCCTCTAATCACAGTTTGAGCTTGTACAAAAATTCTTTGCGATAAAATCAGGGTCAGAGTTTGTTAATGAGCAAATTCCAACCAGTGGCGGGGCATTTTTTAGGGGTCATAATTAGAAAAACTGGGGGGTGGTGGTGATGCTGTGCCATTTCTACTAGCAATTTCCATTACAAAGTTATCTGGGTATACTTGTATTAGCTAGATTCATCATCCTTTCCGTCATCGCACTCATCAATTCATCTTTCCTTCTACTGCTTTCCAACATCATATACATTACTCCCTTAAATTCCATGAATATTGCTTCTTCAACCTCACGGCTTTGATCATGTACGCTTCTTTTATCATTTTTATTTGTACCGCTCATTTTTTATTGTTTTCCGTGTTTGCTTTTGTTTACTAATAATTTTTGACAAGAATGGCAGTCTGTTTTTGGTTTTCCTCACTTTACTTTCTGCTTTCGAACTTGATTTATTGGTATCCCAGTTCTGCTATTGATAACTTTTCTACTTTTATTCCAATACACTACACTCTTTTATGATTTAAATACTCTATTGTCAAAATAAACTCTTACTGTAATACATAGGTACACGTTTTATATCAAACTTTCTAACTACTCTAGACAATGTTGCAAGTTACTTATCAAAAACATTCTTACAGTACTCACGCCATGTTAAACGTAAGAAAGGTTTTAATAAAATTAATAATTCATACAGAGGAAGAAACGTTTTGATAGGATCAATATAAGACAAATTTCATTGTTATTATTATAATTTTATTAAACGAAAAAAGAATTTGTTATATAAAGACTAAAAATTACATGATCGTAACATAATACAATATAATATAACCTTCACGCCATTCCTTGAGGGGTAGGCACAACAATCCCTGACTCGTATTTATTTTTCATTCACAACCTTTATCCATGCTTTCCATCTCCCTAGCTTCGAAAGATTCATACATTGTCTCTGACATGTCCTTTTATTTTAAAACTCCTTATCTTGCTTTCTTCATACATTCTACAACATTCAGCCATGTTTTACGCGGCCTACCAGGCCTGACCTTACCTTTAACCTCACCCACGTATATTTGCTTCTTTAATCTTGCGTTGTTCATTCTCTCAACGTGACCAAACCAACGTAATGTACTACTTTTATATCTATTCATCGTCTTTTTCTCGTCACAGTCCGTCATTATACACTCATTCTTTATCTTGTTCCTTCTTATTTTACCACATGCGCTTCTCAGGAATCTCATACCCACGGCATTCATTTCTCATTCGTGCTTTTTTTGACATACCCATGTCTCACTTTTATACAATACTGACGGGACAAACACGCCATTATAGATTGCTCGTTTCGCAGTTAGGCTGAAGCTTTAGTTTCTCATTGGCATCCATCAGTAAACATTCTACCCAGATATACCAACTCGTCCTCTTGTTCCACAATTACATCGTGCAGAGTAAATACTCTACTCTCCGTTCCACCTTCCCGATTTAACATTACAATCTTAGTTGTGTTCACGTTTACCTTTACGTCCATGCTCTTATAGACTGTATCAAACTTCCCCAGAGCAGTTTGTAGCTCATCTGCGCTGTCAGTTAATAAGACTGTGCCATTTGTATACACCAGAACTCGTACATTTACGTCATCAACCATTACAGCGTTTGTATCGGTACATGCTTGCCTAACACGTTTATCCATGTACACATTGAACAACCAAGTTGACATTACACAGCCCTGTCGCACTCTTTGCTCAATATTAAAGTATTCACTCACAATTCCTCTTAGCGTAGTACCATTGTATCTACCCCATATTTATTTAATATTTCCCACAGCTTCTCCCTATTCACTCTGCCGTATATTTTCTCCAGATCTACAAACGCACAGAATAGCACAGAAAACTCAATACTCATCACACATTTCGATAAAATTCAACGTAAAATTAATGTCTCAAATAATCAAAAATAACTAGACAATACGGTAATTAATTATTCAATTTAAAACGAAGTTACGTCACAACAAAATAAACCAAACGTGGTCAAAAATGTACAATGTCCTATAATTTAATAAACGTCAATATCGGGGTCGTAATACCTAATGCAAAAAGTACAAAGCTACGTATTCAAACAAATAAACAACTTGCTTACCTTTACCACAAATCCAGGTAAAACTGTGACTACAATCGGTAAGTTGATTCCTAAAAGTAACTTCAAAAAAATTTCAAACACACGCTATACAGGCGGGTATATAAACAAACAGCTGATCGCTTAACGATGCAGTGTAACTTATAATTACATTACGTCATCTATTAAACGTATCTTCGTATGAAATTGTATCAACCAAATGAAAACTAATTATCTCATAACTTTGAATGCAATACAAAATACCTAAACTTTTAAAATTGGATACACTTAGTAATACTAACGTTGTGAGAAAAGAACAAAATTATTTACACTTCAAGAAATAATACTCAATTTATTAGCACTATGCATATATTGACATAAAAATAAGAAGTAAAATAAACAAACAGCGTATTGTACAATATACATAAAATGTAACTTTTAAACAGAATTTCTAACAAACTGATATGGAATAATTCCTGCAGGATTCCAATAACCCAAATTTATCTATTTTATACCTACTTTAAATTTTAATTAACATCAAAAGAATAAAGAAAACGCCGAACATCTAAATTTTACAAATGAACTTGTACGAATGAACATGGCTTATAACCAGATCTTAATCTAAACAAAAAGTATATTCATCCGTCTACATAAGTACAAATAAACACTGTTTAAAATCACAAAAGTAAACTAAGAAGAATAGTCACCTTCACCACGCAGAGAATAGTCAATCAAAACTTTCACCTTCTTTCTCACAACGATAACGGCAATTGATCCTCTCGGTATGTGATTGATGGAAGCGAATAGCTTCTTAATTATTAAATTTATATTTACACCAACTTTATTAACGACAAGTCTTCAAACCAAAAACCATCTGCTACGATCACTTTTCCACTGGATTAATGACTGACTTCCATATACCCAAACTACAGTAATGCATTCATTATCATCTATGTACACTTTTATTAAAACGACCATTTCTATTTAAACGAAACTGATTAAATGTTATTTATTTACAGCAAGTTTATCACTCGTTCTGGGTAACAATGAATTTTGTTACCGTAAATCCGCCAACAAAATGAGATAAAAATCCAAAGGAATTAAGGGAACTACCAATAAACACCTACCCAGGGTGCGGGAATCTTCTAAAATATCCTCAGCGTAAGGGCAACGGAAAGCTCTTCCTACGGTATTGCTCAATCACCCCCGGCAATGCTTAACAAGTTCACTTCACCCTTCTTAAGCAACAATTTCGTATAAGCGGCCAAGCCGCACAACGAAAGCCTTAACGCACCACTACATCCTACTTAAGACTGACTGACACATTGAATTTTATTTTAGCCAACTAATCAAACTCCTTACTCAAATTTTATCACGCGCCGAAAACGAATTGAAATTTCCGAAGCCGAGCAAGAAAATTACATTACTAAAATAACCTGCACTCCTACGATATCTCAAGCACTGCTACCAATGAAAACTGGTATTTTTCCGCAAGCGAAATCCTTTCGATAATGAACCTTAAAGTCACGTATCTAGAAGCTGAACTCTTTGTCCGTAGACCGAAAATTTATCTAAGGATTGCTCCCGTCATGTCGCCAAAACGCTTTTAACACTGCAATATATGTTTTTTTTCTGAACTAGATTTCAATACAAAATAATAATTTTAATACTAACTGTAATTTTGCAATGACGAAATGTAACGTAACTGACTATAATTATATAATATATTTAAATTTAAATTTAAATTTAAATATAATTAAATTATATTTAAAAAAATACGAACAACCATTGTTTACAAATGGACTAATAAACTCCCAAATAAAATAGAAAAAGGGATTTTACTATATAGCATTGTCAACGCGTAAACCAAATCGTAATTAAAAAAATCCAACCCATTACTAGTAAACAGACCAAAAAGCAGAAACGGAATTCAAATCAACACCATAGACGTGCACACATTCTTTGTTTTTGTATTAATTCGAATAAGATTAGGAGAAGCTGATATCAAATCAACATCCTAGACTTATAGATTCTTTTTGTTTTTGTGTTAAATTGGGAGAATCGATTATCAAAATTGGAAATGAAAGCCCACTTGTCTATCTTTTATGTAATTTCAAGGTCTGATTGCCTTTCAAGTAATTAGCTAATTACGGGGTTTTTATAAGTACGTCAGAGGCGATTGAATAGTGAAAGGATGTATTGTGGTTTCCTAATTGGGGAAAGCCAGGGTATAGTTACTGTATATTAATAATTTCTAGTAGCTATTAAGTACTTTTATATTATTCAGTTATGAACAAAACGTGGAAAGTGAATGTGTTGTGACTGTAAGCAGTTCTGTCCTGTGAAGGTGTTATTTCAATGCGATTATCGACAAGAACCCTGGTAAGCGATCGTTTTGATTTTCCCTGATTTTATTTACTTTATTTAATAGTTAGAGGCTTGCAACATGGTTTTGGCAAGCTGTAAGTTGAAAGGACGATTATGTATAGTTATAAAAGTAGTACATTACGTTGGTTTGGTACTAATCAGAAACCAAGGGGGCGTATGGCGTCCTATACGTGTCTTATGAGATAGTATGGGGGCCCCCTTATTAGAATACTAATTAAAGTACGTGCCATGACCTACAAAATAGCCGACAATACAAATGGACGACAAGGGTGTTATTTCGATTAGGTAACTGGGAAAATCCAAAAAATAACTACTTTATATTAATGATTGGGGAAAACCGTTAAGTACTTTATCTTGAATTTATTTCTATATTACCTACTTCGTGAATTAAAATTGGGTAATTAAAAATCTGTGTATGTATTTCATTGAGATTGACTTGATTGAGATAGATCTGATACCAAAAAGGTCCAATCAGGAGTCGGGGGCGCGCCACTATCCTCCAAACACAACCTGAGGCCTTTCCAAAAATTATTTGCCATAAAATCTAGGGTAAGTTCGTTAATCAACAAAATGCAACTAGTGGCGTGGCATTTTTTAGGGGGTCGTATTTAAAAAAGTGAAACGGACCAGTCAGAAGCCATGGACGTGCCACAGCCCTCCAGCTTGAGTCTGTACAAACATTCTTTGCCACAAAATCTAGGCAAGTTCGTTAATGCGGAAAAGCCAACTAGTGGTGGTGCATTTTTTAAGGGTCATAATTTCTGGGCGGTGTCGATGCACCCCGACAAAAGGCGAAGCCTTGCGAACAAGTTCAGAAGGTCTATAGTTGTCTTATGTTATGAGATAGTACGAGGCCCCTTATTTGAATACTATTCCAAATTTCCCGTCAAAACAAAAATGGCCAATACGTTGTCCGAAAAGGCATGTTAAAAAAAAACAACAAAATGACCTCCAACAATCAGAAACCAGGGTACGGCACTGCCCTCTAATCACAGTTTGACCTTGTACAAAAATTCTTTGCGATAAAATCAGGGTCAGAGTTTGTTAATGAGCAAATTCAACCAGTGGCGGGGCATTTTTAGGGGTCATAATTAAAAAAAGTGGGGGGTGGTGGTGATGCTGTGCCATTTCTACTAGCAATTTCCATTACAAAGTTATCTGGGTATACTTGTATTAGCTAGATTCATCATCCTTTCCGTCATCGCACTCATCAATTCATCTTTCCTTCTACTGCTTTCCAACACCATATACATTACTCCCTTAAATTCCATGAATATTGCTTCTTCAACCTCACGGCTTTGATCATGTACGCTTCTTTTATCATTTTTATTTGTACCGGTCATTTTTTATTGTTTTCCGTGTTTGCTTTTGTTTACTAATAATTTTTGACAAGAATGGCAGTCTGTTTTTGGTTTTCCTCACTTTACTTTCTGCTTTCGAACTTGATTTATTGGTATCCCAGTTCTGCTATTGATAACTTTTCTACTTTTATTCCAATACACTACACTCTTTTATGATTTAAATACTCTATTGTCAAAATAAACTCTTACTGTAATACATAGGTACACGCTTTTATATCAAACTTTCTAACTACTCTAGACAGTGTTGCAAGTTACTTATCAAAAACATTCTTACAGTACTCACGCCATGTTAAACGTAAGAAAGGTTTTAATAAAATTAATAATTCATACAGAGGAAGAAACGTTTTGATAGGATCAATATAAGACAAATTTCATTGTTATTATTATAATTTTATTAAACGAAAAAAAGAATTTGTTATATAAAGACTAAAAATTACATGATCGTAACATAATACAATATAATATAACCTTCACGCCATTCCCTTGAGGGGTAGGCACAACAATCCCTGACTCGTATTTATTTTTCATTCACAACCTTTATCCATGCTTTCCATCTCCCTAGCTTCGAAAGATTCATACATTGTCTCTGACATGTCCTTTTATTTTTAAAACTCCTTATCTTGCTTTCTTCATACATTCTACAACATTCAGCCATGTTTTACGCGGCCTACCAGGCCTGACCTTACCTTTAACCTCACCCACGTATATTTGCTTCTTTAATCTTGCGTTGTTCATTCTTTCAACGTGACCAAACCAACGTAATGTACTAGTTTTATATCTATCTATCAACGTCTTTTCCTCGCCACAGTCCGTCATTATACACTCATTCTTTATCTTGTTCCTTCTCATTTTACCACATGCGCTTCTCAGGAATCTCATACCCACGGCATTTACTTCTCATTCGTGCTTTTTTTGACATACCCATGTCTCACTTTTATACAATACTGACGGGACAAACGCGCCATTATAGATTGCTCGTTTCGCAGTTAGGCTCAAGCTTTCGTTTCTCATTGGCATCCATCAGTAAACATTCTACCCAGATATACCAACTCGTCCTCTTGTTCCACAATTACATCGTGCAGAGTAAATACTCTACTCTTCGTTCCACCTTCCCGATTGAACACCACAATCTTAGTTGTGTTCACGTTTACCTTTACGTCCATGCTCTCATAGACTGTATCAAACTTCCCCAGAGCAGTTTGTAACTCATCTGCGCTGTCAGTTAATAAGACTGTGCCATTTGTATACACCAGAACTCGTACATTTACGTCATCAACCATTACAGTGTTTGTGCTTGCCTAACACGTTTATCCATGTATACATTGAACAACCACGTTGACATTACACAGCCCTGTCGCACTCTTTGCTCAATATTAAAGTATTCACTCACAATTCCTCTTAGCGTGATACCATTGTATACTGCCCTCATTTCTGTTATTAGACCTTTATCTACCCCATATTTATTTAATATTTCCCACAGCTTCTCCCTATTCACTCTGCCGTATATTTTCTCCAGATCTACAAACGCACAGAATAGCTTGCTTTTTACACTTAAGCAGTTTTCGATCACCTGGTGGAGAACAACTGTTTGATCAATACATCCTCACCCTGGAAGCAACCCACCCTGCACATCCCAAATCTTAATTTGTGTAGTTTCTCGTACTCTACCAATCAGTTATCTTACAAATCCTTTACACTGGGCAAACTTATTCCCCTGTAGTTCTTGCAATAGCTCTTGTTCTCCTTATACTTACACAACGGTACAGTGATCGCGCTCTTCCAATCCCTCGGCACTTTTTCACACGTAAGGCATACATAGAATAATTCACTCAATCTTCGTATACGCTTTGCCATTTCACCAGTAATTTCATCTAGGCCTGCTCCTTTACCGTTTTTCAACCTTCCTACCGTTTTCTATACTTCATTCATCTCAATATCCTTTTCAATTTCGTTCACCATTCCTTCAAAATTCTCCTTATTTAACCCTTCTGTCCCCAATACTGTACAGCATTCCGAAATATTCTTCCCAGCATTTCCTGACTTCACAATCTTCCCATACTATTTCGTTGCTCGTATTCATCACTCCTGCAGCGTTTCGTTTTAGGCCACGTTTTGTATTTTTGACCCATTTACAGAAGAGTTTTTTGTTTCCCTCAAAATAATTCTGTATTTTCTCTCCTTCCACAGCCATCACTTCCTCTTTACTTATTCTCGCTGCCTCCTGCGCTGTTTTGTTTCTTAATCTGTACACCTCATACAATCGCTTTTTCTCAGTCTAATTTTTTGCAGCAATCATTGCCATGTACGCATATTTTTTCTTACATACTGCCTTGTTTACCGATTCCATCAAGCACATTTTTTCTGTCTACTTACAGTCGCTCTTCTACATATCTGCACATCACAATTGACAACACAGTTTTTCAAGCTTATCCACGCACTTTCAATGTCAGTGCCCTTTATTTGTTAGTTCCACGCTGTTTCATTCACATTCAACTTTTTACTCACAGCATATGCGTATTTCATTCTCGCACCATTATCTACTAGTTTGTCTACACTAATTCTGGACGTTCTCACTCCGTGTGCTTTCCGTCACCAGACCGAATTTTACCCTAAACACACTCTCGGTACAACCAAAAAGTGGTCCGATCCACATTCCGATCCGCGCATTGTTTTCCACGTATACATATGCACATTTTTATGTTTAAACCAGGTATTAGGTACAAACAGGCGTCTCTCCACACATAATGTCGCCAGGCGTTCACCATTCTAACTTACTATTGGGTCGATCGTTCCTAGAATGCGTTCAGTATGTTCTCTCTGTACACCCTCCCATCTGTTCATCTCCCACCATCATCACTCTTTACTTTGGCTTACACGTTCTCTACAGCATTCCAGAAGTTCTCACACTTTTGGTAACTTCTCCATTCACCGGTGCATAATTTGTAATAAGAATAATTCTTCGAAACTATACTTTCATTATAACCCACATTACCCGGGGAGATACCAATTCGTACTGTTTAACACATATTTTCACTCTTTCTCTTACAATCGCCCCTTTTGCGCCATCTACTTCAGTCTCAACTCCTGACCATAGTATCAGGCTGCCATCCTCAAGCTCCACAGCATCTTTTCCTTTGCACTTTGTCTCCGATACACAGAACATCAAGCTGCCTTTCGTACATTACATTCGCAATTTAATATTCTTTATCATGAATACCACTAATATTCCACGTACCGACTCTCCGTTCATTCCTTGCACAGTCGTCAGCAACGGGGCTGTCTGTTTCGACCTTGACCGCACCTTGTTGTCAGGTCGATCCGAGGCAATTCTACTGTTCTCTTGAGTAATACTATATCGGGAAGACCGGTTACTAGTTAAATCGTCCCCCAACTAACTGTATCGTCCTACTACCGCACAGTGTTTTGTCTACTGCCTCGACACGTAAGGAAGTAAGAGGTAGAGTTATAGTCAAGGAAGATATAAATAATATAGAGTATACTTACTATATGAATGCCTAAATTTACATATACACTTTTTTACTTCCATAATTTTCAATCACATTATGTTTCAATTAGATTGTTGTGCTACTTACCGCACTAGAGATTATTTTATTTGCAACCAAATGATTTAATTATTTTTAATTTAGATTTCCAAATTATTGTTAGTTATTAGTTTATTTAATTTAGTATTTATTTTTCAAATCTGTTTTATTATTGTCGTGAATTGTGATAAATTAACGTTTCTATTTTTTAAATTTCACTGTTTGGCTTCCCGACTTTAATTGCGTACTTGGGGTTAATTAATTAATTAATTAAGATTAAACATAGTGCCAGAGGTAACGGTTAGATTAAAATTTGAATTTTCAAGGAAAAATATAGTGTAAGAATATGCGTACTATAATGTTACAAATAAACGTAAAATTAAGTATAGCACCAAAAATAAAATTGGATTAAGTTTTGAATTTGCAATCAAAGAGATTATTAAAGAACTTACATTGTCTTTTTTATAAATTGATAACTATATTTTAATATCATTTCCGAATGATTTTGTACGTCGATACTAAATAAAACAGGTACAACTCTTCCTCTATTGCCTCGAATAACTACCGTTTAAACTTTTTAAAAGAATCCTCCTCCTGAATTCGTATACAAAAATGTATGGGCATTCTTTGCAATTCTCCTACAGGCTTTTTATTAAGTAATAATAGCCGACGAAAAATAGTTTCCAATAATAATTTATAAGCACGTTCGTCCTTGGTACTGGACAAATAAAGTTTTTCTAGATTATTAATAGCTCCATCAACTTTGCGAATCAAATAAGTCGGAATTTTTTTTATGTCTAGCTAATTGGATTATAGTTCCTTTATTCCATTTTTTAGAATTCAAATCGGAAACTGTAAGTGTGGAAACTTGAAATTTCCAAGCATCTTCTAGCAACTTTTTAAAAGTACAGAAATTTGATTCTAATCCCGCAATTTCAACAGTAATTCGATTTCATTTGAAATGTGCTTAAAACAGCTATACCACAACATTTTTTTAGAAATGTTTGAATGTTCATTGCAAATGTAGGACATTGAAATGTTTTCGTTATAAGATCAAATTTAGAAATAATTTTCATTGCTTCTAGGAATAATTCAAAATAAGTTGGGTGTAGAGCATCGTATAAATTATTAATAGATGAATTTAGTTTTTGCACTCTATTAAAATTTTAGACAATTCACGCATTTTTCTAGAGCACACATTAATTAAATGTTTTTCTCCATGTGATTTTAAATATCTGCCACCAAACTGACAAACTAATGAATCTCTTTTAGTTACCATAGAAATCTTGTCAGGCATCAATCGCGGAAATACTTTTTCTGTCAGTTCTTTATCAATAGGTATATATTTAGTTGGTAAAGTTTGTGCAACTGTTAAATGGGAATACTTGGTCTTTTCCCCATTCCCCCTCAACGGACATTTCGGCACATGCTTCCATAAGAAATTCGGTCTGTAGTATCCAAAGCAAAATTTTCATGCACACATTCATGTGTGTTTTCCAATTACATGGGATTTCTTCAAAGACTTAGCGCAATTACTTTGATTTAGTAAAAAGTTTTCTTTTTTTCTGAAAGTTGTTTTCTTTCAGTCGATTTTTCTGGTTGAATTGCTATTTTTTGAACATCAATCACTGTAAAATGATTTCCTAATAAATGTCTTGCAAAATTTAACACACCTTCTTCATAGTAAAATCAAAAATCTGTAATTCTTTCATACTTAGCGTAGGGTAGTGGCGAGTGCGTAATTACTTTACAACACGCATTACGTGCTATGCTTTACTTACGACTATACAGCATGCCCAAAATTGGTCTATGCAGTATTGCTATCTTGAAAATTGCTATAAGAGATCGAAAGACGGTTAAATGGAGAAAGTGTTAGCGAATTTTGAGCCCACTAAAATGCCATTCTGAAATCAAGGCTATCTCAAAATCGACAATTATTTTTTAGCTATATTTCTTTTATTTGAACAGACATAAAAAAATCAATTACACTTAGCCATTGCCATTTTTTATCATCTACTGATTAGTAACAGAAACAAATGAATCCGACGTTTAGTCGATTAGAGACCATCATCAACTTTATTTTTTCATACAGGGTGTAAATTAGCTAATGGTATAAAATGATTCCTTTATTTATTCTAAATCCAACGATGTATAACACTTAATGATAATTCGATGTTTCGACCCTCATTCTTGACATTTTCAAATATTTCCATTTTTTTATGAAACATTTTTGAAAAAAAAACTACCAAACCAATTTATTCTGCAAATTTACATTTATTTCAATTCATAATTCATAATAGGACTCATCGAAAGTATCATCAGGTAATCTCTTATGAACAGTAGCTACCTATTCGTAGATAACTATTTATTACAATATCGAAAAAGCGTTTCCAAAACTTGTCTTAAAAATACTCAAATGTTTACTTGGTATTCATAAATAAATCGCTCCAGCAAAGGGGTGAAAATAATAGGGAATATTCAAAAAACACATAGTAGTTATTAGGGTATTATGTTAAATGTTACTCATTTAAACCATAAAATTATGACTAAAAAGTAATTAAAAAACATTTTTAGCAATGAATCATACATTTTACAACGCTACAATATCAAATAATTTTTATAGTGTTTTATATTAATATTAAATGTATTTTAAAGGATAATTATAAAACCGACATTAGTTCTACATATTATTATTCAAAATGTCGACAATTTTTTTCAATGCACCTTTCACATTTTTTTGCAACAGTTCTGGTTACTCGGCGTATTGTATTACGATTAATATTTTCAATAATATTAGTAATTCGATGTTCCAAACTTGCCTATTTTCAGGGGGATCAAATTCATACCCCCCATTTTTGACATATCTCCGTAAATAAAAGTCTAATGGGGTAAGGTCCGGAGACCTAGCAGGTCAACTCACAGGACCACCGTTGGATGTTATTCTTTCACCAAAAACCTACCGTAAAAGTGTTCGGACTTCCTCTGAATTATGTGCGGGGCATTTATCTTGTTGGAACAAAAAATTATTAAATTCATCAGGAACAGCTTCACGAATGGGTCGAATGATTTGGTTTTCCAACATTAAAAGGTATCGTTGTCCTGTTAACGTGTGATCATAAATAAATGGACCAATCGACGATTTCCTGAAATTAATTGGGAATATTAAAAAAATGAGTCGTAGCTAATTTATTAAATGTTACTCAATTAACTCAAACAAAAATATTACTTACCGATCATTCCGCACCACACATTAAAACCAAATCGTACTTGAAGCCGGCGTGGATCACGAATATGTAGATTTTCACGGGCCCAGTAATGATGATTTTTTTTATTGAAGACTTCACAGTTGGTTAAACGTGTCTCATCTGTCCATACAACTTTATCAGAAAAATCAGGATTTTCTTGACATTTACGATGGTACCAATTACAAAATTGGATTCTCCTGTCAAAGTTACCTTCTTGCAGGCCTTGTACAATTGTTGGCTTGTAAGGGTGATATTTAACAACTTTCAAAACATTCTGTTCAGTGGATTTTGGAATATGAAACTCCGTGCCACAATTTAGTACTGAAGATTTCGGATTTTCGTCAAAATATTTCAAACTGTTTCCGTTACGATTCTCATTATCGATCGCATACTTTTTTGAACGTGGTTTTTCAAAACTTCCAAATTCTATTAAATTCCTTACTACATTATTAAAATCATTTCTTTCAGGTTGTATTCGTCCGGGGTACATTTGAAAATAGTCATCACTAGCTCTGGTAGCATTTCTTTCATTTTTGACATAGCACACTAATATATCAACATTTTCTTCGTTAGAATAATTTAACGCCATTTTCAAACAATGTTCATTAAAATGTGAGAAACTATTGCAGTCTTTTGACAGATAACACAATTGTTATACAATAATTGTTTTAAACTCATCAAAGCCTACAACCAGAAAATTACAATAATCGAATTCATTACTTTTCGCTGTAGTTCATTTTTAAGTGTTTTAATAGGATTTTTCACGTTTTTCTAAATATTTTCACTTGATGTAAATGTATTGTTAGGTGTTTACTTAAATTTAAACTTAACAAAAGAGTTTTTTATCTGTCATTGTGTAAGACAAGGTTTGGAAAGACTTTTTCGATATCGTAATAAATAGTTATCTATGACTAGGTAGCTACTGTTCATGAGAGATTACTTGATGATGGTTTTGATGAAAAGAAATGTTCTATTACGAATTATGAGTTGAAATAAATGTACATTTGCAGAATAAATTGCTTTGGTAATTTATTTTTCAAAAATGTTTAATAAAAAAAAAAGAAATGTTTGAAAATGTCAAGAATGAGGGTCGAAACGTTGAATTATCATTAAATGTTATACAGCATTGGATTTAGAATAAAAAAGGAATAATTTTATACCATTAGCTAATTTCCGCTCCATATGAAAAATAAAGTTGATGATGGTCTCTAATCGACGAAACGTCGGATTAATTTTTTTTCTGTCACCAATCAATAAAAGACAAAAAGTGGTAATGGCAAAGTGTAATTTATTTTTTTATATCTGTTCAAATAAAAAAGATTTCAGTTTTTTTCGAATATTTTGAAAAATATTTGACATAACCTTGATTTCAGAATGACATTTTAGTGGGCTCAAAATTCTCTAAAACTTTCTCCATTTAACCGTCTTTCGATCTCTTATAGTTTCCAAGATAGCAATACTGCACAACTCTGTATACATACACATGTTGGTATAGAAGGTTATGCAATCGACTGTCTTCACCATCGCTAAATCGACCCATTATCTTATTTTACAACTCTTGGCTAAGTTTCCCCAAGATCGTAAAAGTAAAAACTAAGGAGTTTGAGATTTTCACAGAATGAATAACTCAAAATTGCATTGAATGTTAACAAGTAAAGTAAAATTACGGTCTCAACTATAATGAACTATTCTATCAGTTTACAGTATGGTTTGTAACAATAGTTTAATGTAATTCTCTTCGTTTTAATCCAACCCAAATGCCATTGTCTGGAAGAGGATTAAAATTTGACTTACTAAGGACGATAGGTATTTGTGTTTTGAGGTAGGAACGATCTCAAAGCTTTTTACTGTTTCTGCGATGATTAATTTTCCTTCTAATAAAGCAAAACGAGATCCTGCAAATATACACATAAAAATCACGTATGAAATGTAACAAGTACATTACCAATGCAGTTTCTAGGCCCAGCTCCAAAGGGTATATACGTATACGGTTTAATGGCGCTTCTGTTTTCTTCACTAAATCTCTCAGGATCAAATTTATCAGGGTTAGGATAATATCTTTCATCTCTGTGTATGCAATAAACTGGACAAAATACAACCGACCCTTTCTCTAAGTATAACGGTTCTTCTCCTGGTTTTTCTGCTTCAATTACGTAAGGAAGTTTTGATTTCCTATCGGTTATCACAAAAGGTGGCCATTTGCGTAACGTTTCTAAAAAATATAATTTAGAATTTAGGAATTGTGCCTCTAACATTACCTGAAACAACCATATCTAGGTACTTCATACCCATTAAATTATCATAAGTTAGTTCGCCGTTTGTTAGCTTCACAGCGCTATCAATTTCATCTCGAAGCCTTTCTTGTACTTCAGGATTAACACCTAATTCGTAAATTGCGTAGCTCATCATCGTAGAAACGGTATCGAATCCAGCAAAGAAAAATATCAGAACCTGAGCTGTTATAATTTCATCTGTGATTTCAATTTTTGATTTTTTATAGACTTTCCCAAATTCTGATTCCTCAACGACAGCGTAACCAGCTTCTGGTACTGTATGTAAATCTTCTTCATACTTGAGCTGCCCTTTGCGTGATTCCATGAGTAAATGAAGCATATCTGGTCGAACTATATTCTTTTCTTCTCTCATTTTATCGCCTCTGTTACAAGAGTAGTAAAAAACTTTCGCACTTCGTTACTGACAATGGATACTTTCAAAATCTAAGAAATGAGGACTGAACCATTACGGCATGATTTAAAACAATTACTCACTTTTCCGAGGACTGGTGAAAAACATTTATAAGTAAATATAATCCTCTAATCCCACTGAAGTTGGTAAGCTTTTTGGCTAATAAGTAAAATTTATTTTTGGAATCGGCTTGCGAATCGCATGTGACGCCAAAAGCACATGTTGCGATAACATCGTTTGCAAATCTTGATAATACGTCTTTAAGATCGAGTTCAATTACTCCACTTTTTGACTTGTAATAATTGGAAAATTCTTTTGAACATTCCTTCATTAATAGAAACATTGCCTTCATTTTACTGCTGGTAAAAGATGGACTTAACGTTGCTCTTAATTCGTGCCATTCTTCTCCACCTGAAGCATAAATTAAAATGTTTTCATGATAAACAAACTTAAAAGATTTAAAAGAATGCTAAATATGAACACCAATTTTTTTTTATTATTTCTCAATTAAAAATATTACAAATGTCAGATCGATCACGTATTTTGTATTGTGCCAAACTCACCTAGTTTGGGTTAAACGATACGCTCGTCAACTGGGTTTCTAGTTTCCTTGATAAAAAACGAATACGATGGAATTTTTTCTAAAGAACTAGTCATTAACGCGTGCGTGCCACAAGAATCAGTCGTAGCGTCTACACTTTTTATGCTATACACAAATAATCCTATTACTTCGACAACTAACCCGACCCATTGCTTAGCTGATAACAACTCCCTTCGTTGCAGTTCATTTCGGTCCACTAATAATGGTAATACTCTTTCTATCCCAAATCAAGACATTAAAGCTGAAATGGCAATTTAAATCAACAAAGGCAAACGTATTCTTGAATGGAGAAGCAATAATCTAGTTAAATGTAATGCTAATAAAACTCAGTGTTGTCTTGTGTCCGCCAAAAAAGATCGACCATTTTAGATTTTAAGTTTTCAGATTCTATTACTACGTTGGGAATGTATCTTCAAATTTACCATGGGTTAACCATCATCAGCTAGCAAAACAGGTGCTCGTAGAATAGAGTTTTTGTACAGATCTAAGCATTACTTTACCTCTTGAGACCTTTTTCTGTTGTTTAAGGTCCAAACTCTACCTCATCTAGAATTCAATTCTCACTTCTAAGTTGGTGCTTCCCAATACGCTCCCGAAGTCGTTGATTGTATTCATAAAGAGCGATTAGGCTTATAAATGACCCGTCCTTAACTTCTAACATGCAGTTCCTTAACGATAGAGTTAGTTCTTTCTTTCTATTATCGGTATTATAATCGCTTTTGCGCTACTGAATTACATTATTAGATACCATCTCGGGCCACCTTTGCTAGGAATACCCGAGTCAATGATTCACATCATCAATATGTACCTTAGAACAGCAAGCCAAACTTAGCATGTTTAATTTCACAATTATTTAAAAATATTTTTGACAAATTCCGACGCTGTCCAAATAGTTCGCAATGTTTTTGCCTTTATACGTAGTGTGACGTACCGATTTCGTGCATATCTGATAAGGTACAATAGAATTTTGAATTGCTGAATTAGATCTACATTTGTAGATTCTTGCTTAAAAATCAATAATTTATGTACGGTTAGAAATGTTTTTTTAATAAAATCAATATCAAACATTTCCCAAAGGTATTTTCGTTTGACTATTAACATTTTCTTCTAGACACCGTTAAAACTTCTCCATGATAACTTCCTAAATTCTTTTATGGAATTGCGTTGGTAAACACGAAATGAAAACTACGCATAATCAGCAGGGAACTACGAATCATCTTTGAATTGGGAACAATTGAACGTTATAGTCAATGGTCCGATCCTGTTCTATTTGTGAGAAAGAAGGACTGCGTCGATTTTTGTATCCAGTATAGATACTTATCTTGTCTACTGTCTAATTTCGATTTCTGCTGACCCTAAACGTTTTACTACGTGTATGGTTCCTGGTCGCGGATTGCTTCAATTCACAGATATGTGCTGATTGCATAATTTACCTGAAATATTTCTTTTTTTAATTCATAATGTGTAAGGAGCTGACCTTCAACCATATTTGCGTGTTTGAGTAATATAGTAAAGTTTTAGCAGACCTGAACCTTAGTTATGTCCTAAACAAGGATAGTCACTTAGTGGACACAGATAAGGTCGCTAAAATTATGTTTACCCCACTCTTTCTAGTGTTTGTAGCGTGCGCTGTATGGTAGAGGTATCTTCTTGTTATCAAATGATTTGTCGAAGGATTCCTGATGGACGTATGGAGTCACTGGTTCTTTCATTAGTACAAATGTAGCTCCCTCTTCTTGATTCCTTTGGACCCGCTTCACGATTTGGCCCATTAATGAGACCTTTTGTGTATGTGGTGATATGACACACCGTCCACTGTATCATTCTATCACCATTTTCACCTTTCTTCTCCCCTCTCCTTACCGGACTACTATTATTTAATCTTTTCCAATAAGAAATGATTGTTAAATAAAATATCTGGTGTGGAAACAACACAACCTAAAAAGTGGAAATTAAAAGAAATGAAATAATTTTAATTTTTTAGGAGAACTATGTAACTTATGTTCATAACCAAAACAGGCAACATTGTAAAAACAAGAACCATAATCTATGTCAGAATGACGTTTAAAATTTCATGTTAGATAGAGATTAATAGGCATAAAAAGTTAAGTAAGGTTTCATTTTCTTTAAAAAATATGTCTACAACTTTTCTTATAAAATGAATCGTTATATACATTGAAAAAATGTGAACTAACACTTGAATTATACCTTGGAAATTTTTTGCCGATAAATTGCGCCTTGTATCAAAAATTGCATAAAACATAATTAATCGACATGTCTAAGGTCTATATCTAGGTATTATTATATCTTTGAAAAATGCAGCTGTTTTATCAGTTTTTTGTAAAAACCAAAGGCTACCCCTAATAAACCCCCCTCTACGCCGCTGGATTTCACCCAAAATCTAATTAGCTCCGGGTGAAATGAAATGGAGTTTAAATACAAAATTTCAAGTACGTACGTGCGATGGTTCTGAAGTTATCGTGGATACTAACATACATACACACACGCGCGCGCGCACAAGCACACGCACACGCACACGCACACGCACACGCACACGCACACGCACACGCACACGCACACGCACACGCACACGCACACGCACACGAATACGCACACGCACACGAATACGCACACGCACACGCACACGTACACACCCACACACACACACACACACACACACACACACGCATACACACGCACACACACGCACACACGCACACACGTACACACAGTCATTAAGCGGAAAATGGTCTAGATCGTTACGAAAATACTGTAAACCTGTAAATCCGTTGAACACTACTCAATACCAACTTTGTTCACGGTACTTACTGTTTCGCGCGTACGAAAGTCAAAGGTAAATATTTTAATCATCTTGCTTGATGTTTATTCTTTTTTGTTGTTCCCGATTATAATATAGATTTTTCACTTACCCTGCAGACTTCACCGCACTTTCTGATATGTATAATTAATTATTCTTTTAAGGTTTATTACCTCTTGCACATCTCACTTTACTCTAATTTACTTTTGTTATTCTGTAATTTCTTATTCTTCTTGTATTTTTAAATTTTTATTAAAGAAATTACTGTCTGTAAATGTAAACTTTCACGTTTATTGCACATAATTAAAATACTTCGCTGTTTTAGGTTTTCAATGCTGTATTGTTGTTTTATAGAAATCTATACGTTTCGATAACTATCAGTTATCGTGCTCAATTACTACCTTTCCATATTTCATACATTTGTTTTAACACCGTAAACAATCCTAAAGATTTTACTGCTACTGAGGACGATAACTGTAAGTATATTATATAAATACAAAAATACACTACTGAAAACCCAAAAAAGCTAAGTATCTTAAATTACTGTTGCAATTTATCTTTTCCTGGGTTTAAATTGTTTCCTCTTTAAATGTTTTACTTTCAATTACACTTTAAGCATACTGTATGTTCTTTTTTTTTGATTTCGTGGTTTGTTGCCACCTATGTATCATAAATCTTACTTTATAGATTTCTTGTATAACATGCAAAATAATCTCACTTCTGGTATATTCCACTTCACTGTAACACCTTTACTAATTTATTTTTGCGCAAAACATCTAAAGGTGTAGTTTTCAGTGAGTTCTGATACTCCCTAATATTGAAATATTTGTTAAATTTTCAGAGCCAAATGCAATAATTAAGATTCCAAGCAAGAACATGATTCGGGATACTTTACAATTCTAAATTCGTTACATTTAAATCAATAATTGCCATGATCCAGAAAAATTAGTAAGATGAATAAATTTGTATTATTTTAAAATTATGCTGATAATAATTTATTCAATTCCAGAACTCCCCCTTCCGTACCAAGTGTAAAATCGAAAGTTTTACTATAATTCCTTGCTTCGTCTGCAGAATACTTCTCTGTAGGCATTCCTGTGAAGTATTACTACACCAGCGTTCCTGTACTTCTTTAAGATTTCTCGTTATTCGAGAAAATATAAAATCCTGACCAGCGCTGTTGAAGCAATTTTCTGTACAAATTGAACTTATTGTTCAAGTATTTCAATATTTCAAAGTACACCTGTAAAATTTATGAACACAAACAGTTGAAATACCTGTCGATTCCTGTCACCGAAATTATTTTAGAAATTAATCGCACGTAAAAGATGGGCTAGCAACCTGTACTTAGAGTGGGCTATTTGCTGAGTAACTCCGGCGGTAACCTACACCTAATATCGAGCTCTTTCGCTAGAAAACAGGCTTAAAGCCACGTCTGGGGAGTTTCACTGTTGCAGTACCTCGGATACTCTATGTTAAAACCAGATACAATCCATTCTAAGTATTTATAGTTGGCCGATTTGACTGTAAATATCTAGAACCAAGAACGCTACTTTTAGTCAGCCAAGGCATCCCTTGGCTATAAATGATAATAACATCAAATCTCCTGTATAATTCCTGACGAAAAAATTCTAAGTATTTATAGTTGACTGCTTTGTCTGTAAATATCTAGAACCAAGAACGTTACTTTACCCTTTTGCCTTTTATACAACTAAAGTGAAGATTAATTCAAAAATTGAATTAAACAAGGTTGCCTTTGTAATAAAACGAATACGTTTTCAAGTACTAAATTATCTAAATTGTATAAACAATATGTTTATACGTTCTAATGTAATTAAAACATAGCAATTTAAACCATCCCGATTTAACCAATAAAAAAATATTCACTATATTACTGAAATTTGCCATTTATATAAATTCAATTGAAATAGCTTATTGACATCAATTGACCACATCTGTTTGCATATTTTACTTTACAATTTAGAAAAACGCAAATTAATTGAGGACTAAATATCCCGGTATCAAATCAACCGTTTCAAACTTGTATATAGAACTTAAGTTTAAGTAATAATTTAGTTTTCTATTACCATTACCCTGTGTATAAAAGAATTAATTATCTCAGTAATTTTAGTAATTGTAGACGCATTCGCATTATGTATGCAATCAAGGCCATTTATATTATTCTGACATTGACCTAGTTTTGTAAGAGCATTAATCCCCCATTAAGATTACACTGAAACTGAAACCCATCCAGACCGAATGATTAGAAAATAATTATTTACCCGTCCGCCAGAGCTTCTGTATCGACAAGCTAACCTCAAACCGTGATTTGTACTTACTTAAATTATTATTATAAAAGTAAATAATACTTACCCAAAGAAAGACTATATATATATATATATATATATATATATATATATATATATATATATATATATATATATATATATATAGGTGTCCACAGAGTCTTTTCACAAAAGAAAACTGCAGATTCTAGAGCTGATTTTTGTCGATTATCGTAAATTACGCTAATACAAAAATATTTCCTAAGAGAGCTGGAGCTCTTGCAAGATGGTGCCCTAACATCGGTTTAATTCAAATATCTTCAGAATGGTTTCCCTTTAAATGATAGTGGTCTGAACATTTATTTAGTGGAATATGCCCAATCGTATGTCGTGAATATGATTTTTTAGTGGTACTTTTCTTGTGTTAATCGTACTTTTATAAAATTAACTAACGAATTCATTTACAATTATGAATGATGGCTATGTAAAATAAACAAAATAACAATTGAGTGAGTGTCAAACTGCTCTGATGCCATAAATTAATTTTGCTTTAGAAAGTACTCGGGTAGAAAATAATCGTTTTTAATATAAAAAAATGTTGCTGACACAACTAATAATAAAAAAATTCAAAATGACAACTGAAAGCATGAAACACAAACCTGAATCTACAAAAGATGCTCCACATAACAACCATCGGTTTCTATGCACGAATTTATTCGTTTATATAAAGATTACCGAACTTTTGAAAAAATTCCCCTATTGTTCCTGAATTCGTCGCAAGCAACCTGAATTCTTCTACAAAGCTGATCGCGTGTTCCTATTGGTTGGGAATAAACCATTGATTTTAGATATTTCCAAACGCAAAAATCGCAAGAATTTAAATCTGGAGACCTTGCTGGCCAAGCAACCGGGCCGGCGCATCGGATCCAACGCTCTCGGTAATTCTTATCTAAAAAAGTACGAACCATTCTGCTGTAGTGAGCCAGACAACCATCATGTAAAAACCAAAAGTTTCGCCGAATATTCAGATTACTATCATCTAATAAATCCGGTAAAGTATTTTGTAGAAAGTTGAGATATTCTCCGCCGTTTAAACGATTAGGCTATTCTACAGGTCCAAGCAAATTATCACCAAAAACACCTATCCATACATTAATGCTAAACCTTTCCTGATGTTTACTTTCCCTTATCACATGAGGGTTTCATCAACATAGCAGTAATAGTGTGCACTGTGCATATTAAAAATTCCATATTTTGTTACAAAAGAAAACATTAAAAAAAATATTTCTCTCGATTCCCTTTATTTTGCATCTAATTGGAAAAATCAACACGATTAGGAAAATAACCTGCTTGCAAGGCCTGGACTTTTTTAAAATGGAAAGGATACAAGCCTTCCTTACGTAGAATGTTCCACACAGAAGATAGTGACACATTGGGATACGTCGTAGCCAACCTCCTTACGCTTATTACGGGATTGTACTCAATTTCCATTAAAATATCGTCCTGATATTCTTCCATTACATCAGCATGTCTTCCCGTTTCATTATTTTCAAGAACTACCGATCCTGCTTCCCTAATTCTTTGATGAAGAAGCGTAAATGATTTAGAAGCAGGATGTCTTCTACCTAGAAATCAACACGAGCAGGAAAATCACCTGCTTGCAAGGCCTGGACTTTTTTGGATTGAAAAGGATACAATCCTTCCTAATGTAGAATGTTCCACACAGAAGATTTTGACACATTGGGATACAATGCAGCTAACCTTCTTACCTTTATTTCGCTATTTCCATTAAAATATCATCCTCATACTCTTCCATTACATCAGCATGTCTTCCCGTATCATCATTTTTAGGAATTACCGATCCTGTTTCCCTAATTCTTTGATGAAGAGGCGTAAATGATTTAGGAGCAGGATGTCTTCTATCTAGAAATTTATCTGTATATGTATGTGCTGCTGCCCGAGCGTTGCATTGCATTTAGTCGTACACTAAATGCATATCGACATATCCTTCTTTATTAAACGAAACCATTCTAAACATATTCAACATTTTTTTTCACTTAAAACTTGTTTGACACTTTAACCTCAACTAGTATCTGTAAAACTAGTTATTTTGATGTTTACGCAATAGTTATTTCGCTTATTTTCCATAACCATCTTTCATAATTGTAAATGAATTCGTTAGTTAATTTTATGATTCACACATAAAAGTTACGCACGCACCCACGCACAAACACACACACACACACACACACCACACTCACCACACTCACACTCTACACTCACACACTCACACTCACACTCACACTCACACTCACACACAACACTCACAACACCCACACTCAACACCACAACACTACACACTCACAACACACACACACCACACACACACACACACCAACACCAACACCACCACACACCACACACACACACACACACACACACCACACCACCACACACACCACACAGCACCACACACACGCACACCACCACACACACAACGCACGCACGCACGCACGCACGCGACGCGTGCACACGCACGCACAGCACGCACACGCACGCACACGCACACCACACACGCACACGCACGCGCACACGCCACGCACACGCACACGACACACGCACACGCACCGCACACGCACACGCACACGCACCCACACGCACACGCACACGCACACGCAA